>PISX010016014.1:0-47635 GCA_004024625.1 Mellivora capensis
TTTGACAGACAGAGATCACAAGTAGGCAGAGAGGCAGGCAGAGAGAGAAGGGGAAGCAGGCTCCCTGCTGTGAAGAGAGCCTGATGGGGGACTGGATCCCAGGACCCCGAGACCATGACCTGAGCCAAAGGCAGAGGCTTTAACCCACTGAGCCACCCAGGCGCCCCTATTTTCTTGAGAAATTAAAACAAAGTGTCTGGGCAGAGGGACAAGCACAACTGTCGGCCAGAGCACTACACGGAAAACACGGGACCACGTGCAGTCCTGCGACATTGAAGATGAAACTCCCCACCCCCAGCCCCAGCCGGCTCTCATCCTCGGTCTGCGGCCCAGAAAACTGCCAGACAGACCATTACTCTCCCAGGCCAGAAACTAGAAGTTTGTGGGGAATCTCACCACCCCAAGAGCAAAGAACAAAAAGACCCTGGTGGTTCCCCAACAAATAATGTACCCAGATAATAACACCACATTGAACCCAAAGTCAAAGGCTGTATTAGATAGAGGGCTCACAGCTGCTAACCAGCTTTTCCCGCTCCCGCTTTTAAGCCAGGACAAAGATCAAATCATCTACAGAATGCCTGAACACAGATGCTAGAGACCAGAACACAGGGGAGGAACACACACACACACACACACACACACCCCTCCGTGTCTTCCTACGGTATTGCCAACACCCACTGTCCCCCCAGTCTTCTCTGTCCTTATTGTCTTAACCCCACCCCGTTACGCTTTCACTCTGATTACTGAGGTTCAATCACCAGGAGGTTCAATCCTGTGAAATCCAAATGCACATTTCTCCCTCCTGGACATAGTGAATGATTCCTTCCTCCAGACACGAAAGCTTAACTTGGCTTCCAGGATCCCACATCTTCCTCTTCCTCCTGCTGGTAACGCTCGCCACTCTTCATTGTCCTTAGCTGGTTCCTTCTCTCCCCAAGCTCTTATTATTGAAGGATCCTACGGCTTGATCCTTCTACCTCTTCTCACCTCTATCTACTCTCCAACCTTGGCGATCTCCTCCAGTCTCTCGTTGGATTTGAAACATTTTCCTTTCTAGCCTCCAACCTCCTTCCTGAACCCCCGGTTTATAGAGCCAACAGCCTTCTCAGCTCGCTCACCTGGAACTCTGGAGGTTGACCCACTCTGCCCACACTCTCCCCTGTCCCAAAGGATGGGGACTCCATCTGGCAGACGGGCCATCTTTAACTCCTTTCTTCTGCTCGAATTCCACAGCCAACACCTCACAAATCCTCCTCGTTCTACCTTCCAAGCACAGGCAGAATATGACTTCATCTCATCACTGTCACTGTTACACCCTGTTCCCAGACACTCCCAATTATCGCCTGGATTACTGCAACACCCTCCAAACCGGAAACAGAAAATGACTCTTCACACATAAATACACGGTCTCGTAAATAGTAAAATTCAATACAAGGTATGGCAAATAAAAGCGAGAGCATTGCCCAAAAGGACGTCCAAAAGAGGAGGAAACGTTAGGAACGATAAAAACAATAAACCAATTTGGGAAGGCCAATATCCCAATAATAGAGGAGTGTTAGGGAAAAAAATTAATTTTGTCCAGTTCCTGAGAAGAGATGCCACACACTCCCTTCTGACCACATTCTGCCAGATACAAGATACACAGCACCTGGGTCGTACTCCTGCATGGCCAGACACCCTGCCCCACTGATCTCTGCATTCACAAAATTCATTCAAGGTATTGCCTAGTCCCCCAGAGTCTTAAAACTCTGGAATCTTTGAAGCTAGAAGAGAAACCATGGGCTAGAAACTTGTTTTAGCTTATTTTCTCTTATAAGCTTTTGCCTAATAATGGAACTATTTCCCTCTTCTGACCCAACTAAATTTGTGGTTGTCTCGAGGTTTTGCAGAAGTGACAATATGTTGAGGAATGCACAGAGAGGTGAATGAAGACGTGCCAGAGTCATTAACACAAACTGAGGACAGCTGAGGAAGGGAAAGAGATTTTTAAACAGAGGATCTAGGTCCTGATGGAATTAAAGAGAAATAAGAGTGGAATCCCAAAACCTCTGACATATTAGGAAGTAAAATGAAGGACACAGGGACAGGTGAGAGGGGAGAAAAAAAAAAGCCATTCAAGCTGTTTGTTTATAACTTAATCTCCCCCCACCCCAAGCTTAAACATTTGGCTCATTTTAGGCTATTACAGGGAGTGATATCAGCCAATTAGTTAGAGGGTAGTAACAAAGACATCTGAAATATGATTGAATTCTTGACAATTAGCCACTTGATAATATGGCAAAAGCACTAAATATATTTGCACTGGTTAGAAGTCGTTTTCAGCCATAAAGAGGACATCTGAGTAAATAATGACTTAAATAAAATCGAGATCGTCTGGTACTGATTCAGAAAGTGGAAAAAAAGGTTAGGGACAAAAAAGTTTTTATGGTCTTTAAAGTCCTGTTCCTCATGTGGAAAAACAGCTGCCACAGCTCCACGTGGGGGGGAAGCTGAAAAGTTTGAACAATGTGGGCAAAGCACTACCTCTAACAAAATAGCAATTTCAAGCTACAGCCTAACTGACCTCTGAAACATTCCCTAAGAGCCATGGTTCATATGACATCCCTGACCTCTTGCTTGAACCCTTGAACATATATACAAATCACCTGATACCTTTCAGGTATTCCTTCTTTCACATAGAATTATGTCCTCTTTGCCTCCAAGGAGATTTCAGATAGCCCAATAGCAAGGCTATTGCCTTAGAAACAACTCACACTAGAGCGTTCTACATAGAGCAGAAAACTAAAAAAGCTTATAGTGTGAAAAACAAAGTCATCACTGAAGCTTCAGAGAGAAGTCGTAACAGCTGAGCTTAAGCAGTCGTAACTACCAACCATACATTGTGGTTTTGGTCCCATCAACCACAAAGGCAGCAACACCCGAGAAAGCAAAAGCCAAATCCAGGCATGGACAGTGGCATCTGCGCCAACACTACTATAATCATAACCAACCACATAAAGGGACATAAAGATGTAAAAGATCTTTCCAGAGGAAGAAGCCGCCCCTTCCTCCCTCATGTCTACAGTCTGTGATAGATGCAAATGGTCAGTTTTCATGCAAACAGGAATGTCCAGTATTGCCTTTATTTGTCCTGTCAGGAAGATATAAAAAGGAAAACAAGAGGTGGGGAATAACAGTTTAGGTAGACAATGCCTAGGATCATTATCCTTACATTTTTATTTGAAATTCAGTAAAGCATAGAAACCTTTGGTGAGTGCATGTCACCGTGCAACCTGATGACCACGGAATTAAGAATCTTTTAGAAGGAAAGAGTGATGTGTTAACCCTCAACTGAAAATCCGCACACCTGGGGACTTACTTAAAAAAAAAACAAAACTGTCAAAATGATTATTTAACCAAAAATTCCTAATGAGGCAGTCAAGCAATTCTAAAGATTGTGTTTGGTTTTGCTTGGCTTAATTTAACCAAATACATCTAACAAGTTAAGAAACTAACATTTCTCAGAGAGGAAAACACTTGGTACCATAGTCACCTGAATTTCACAATAAGGTAAAAGAAAACAGTACATTTGAAATGCTTACACATCCTACCACCGAACTTGCTTGAGCACATGAGCTTGTCGAACATGTACACCCAGGCATGCCCATACTGTGGGCAACGTGCCAGAAGACATGTTGCTACGCATTTTTAACATACATGGGAAACACACGAGTTCTTGAATAATATTGCAAGTAATTCTGGATTATCTAAAGACCATAATAACTTTAATGGCAAATATAGCAAGAGCATTCTTTCAAAGATTCCAAACTAAAATAGTGGCATTCCACTCCTTATATTTATAGGACTGCTACATTTCATTATTGCTCCTTCCATTCTAGTCGCTGATTTACATATTAACATATTTATTAAGAGGCTTTGATTTACTCAATAACTCAAAAGTTTTGGGGTTTTTTTTCCCCCCAAAGTACTTGAATCTTAAAGCTCAATGCTTTGGTTTCACACAGACTGGGATTAAAAACATGGATCTGTGACTAGCTAGTGTGCGTCTCTTGGGAGAGACTTGACAAGCAATCGGGGTCTCAGTTTATTCACATGTGAACTGGGTACATAATGGTGTTACTAGCTGCCTCGGATGGTTACTGTCAAGATTAGAGATAATTCCTCTCTTGTGTGCCATACAGTTCTTGCCATAGGCGACACTCAAAAATGGAAGGTTCTTAGTTCTCTCTAAATGTCTCAATATCGTATACACATGTGTAGAAATAAGTGCTCTTACAAAACCACATAAATGAGGAATGCAAATATATTTTATACTGTTGTTTGGGTCTTATGGGGCGCCTGGGTGAACTCAGTGGATTAAGCCTCTCTGCCTTTGTTCATGAGGGTCCTGGAATCAAGCCCCGTATGGGGTTCTATGCTCAGCAGGGAGCCTGCTTCCCCCTATCTCTCTGCCTGCCTCTCTGCCTACTTGTGATCTCTCTCACTCTCTGTCAAATAAATAAAAATAAAATCTATTAAAAAAAAAGAAAAAAGAAATAAAAGAAAAGCAGTACATCCACATCCCAATTTTCCGTGCAGCTGGGCTAATTCTGAGATGTGCTGGAGGCTGAATTCCAGTAGGTGAAGATGTGCTTAAAGCCAAGCGGGGCAATGGGTCTTTTTCAAACCAGCGAGCAGGGCCCCATTCTCCCACGGTCAGGAAGTACACAGAAGTCAATACTATGTGACACTGAGTGACGCTGCATGACACAGTAACATCTGTTTACTACTTGTTACACATAAACAAAAGGACAATTAAACAGAGTAACACTGAAAGGGAACCATTTAACTCTAAGTCAAAAATGTATTCACTTCAGAAAGCATGCTTTTAAATATCAAAAACTGGTGAAGGAATTACAAAATGTCTGTATTCATCTGCAGAGTCAACAGTATCTTCTTGAAAACATCATTGATTTCTTCACTGCATAAAGATTCATTGAGTTCTAACTCTAGGCCCTGGGGACATGACAGACACACTTCCTGCCCTCCTAGAGTGTACCTACTATTACGCCCTAGAAGGGAAGAAAGGTGCATTTTTATAACAGCCTATTAATGTAGAAATCCTATCCATTTATACTGTCTTCTCTTTTCAGGCTGTTTAACCTGGTGAGGATTTTTTGTAAGGTACAGACAAATAAAATGCCAGAATTCCATAGATTTTTGTACTTGGGCTAAAGAAAGGCTTTCTTTCTGTCTTTTTTTTTTTTTTTAAGATTTTATTTGTCTATTTGACAGAGATCACAAGCAGGCAGAGAGGCAGGAAGAGAGAGAGGAGGAAGCAGGCTCCCCGCGGAGCAGAGAGCCCGATGCGGGGCTCGATCCCAGGACCCTGAGATCGTGACCTGAGCCGAAGGCAGAGGCTTTTTTAACCCACTGAGCCACCCAGGTGCCTCAAGAAAGGCTTTCTTGCTGGAAAAAAAAATAACTCTGATAGTCCATTCGCCACTGGTGCCTCTCAAGCACGCTTGCTTATACCAGGATAATGACATAAGTTACTGATTAAGTCAGAGGCTTCGTACACCTATGGGCCTTGTTTATAAGAGCCGCACAAGTTACACTGTTAGAGAACAAATCCATTTTGTTTGACTGAGTATGTCGCCTTCTTGTCTGGGCAAGGGGGAACAAAATGGATACCAAGACTGTAATCCTTTTGGAATAAAATCTTTAAATGCAAACATGATTGCCGTTGCAGACTGTTTAACCCAGCGATACTGTATCTCATTTCTGGTTTTGAAGAGGTCTGTTGATTTGACTGTACTGGGTACAACTCAAGGCTCATCTCAATTGTTTAGATAAGATTTATTTGACTTTGGCAGGTGACAAAATCTAGGGCGTGGAATAAAAAAGGTAGGGGGGAAACTGGCATATTCCCAAAGAGTGTTTATTTTAAGCATAGTGTACAGATGAGCGAAGAGTTTCAAACAACACACTGTACTTTGAAAGATCACTGCCTGTTGGATGTTTTCCATAAACCCGCACTGCAAAATGTCCTTTATTGGGCATAACGTACTTCACCTTCTTGCTTAGGTAAACATTTATGCTCTTGTGAAATAGAGTTTAGTAAGTCTCCCTGGAAATAGGACCCTAACTCTGGTCACATTTTGCCACCGTTTTCTAACACAGGCTGTAAAAGGGGGACGCTATTAAATTTTATTTTGAGTGCACACGTATACATGGCTCCAATAGTACACAATCAGAAAATTAAAATGCATTACGCTAAAATCACTTCCACACAGATAATACTCATACTTTTTTGACATAATTCCTCACAAACACCGTCTGCCTTCAAAAGAAACCCTGAAGAGAAAGCTTGAATTTGGAAACACAAAGATTATAAATGCGGTTTAAAAAAAAAATCTTTTTAAAAATATTTTACTTCAGGGGCGCCTGGGTGGCCCAGTGGGTTGAGCCTCTGCCTTCAGCTCAGGTCATGATCCCGGGTCCTGAGATCGAGCCCCGCATCAGGCTCTCTGCTCAGCAGGGAGCCTGCTTCCCCCTCTCTCTCTGCCTGACTCTCTGCCTACTTGTGATCTCTCTCTCTGTCAAATAAATAAAATCTTAAAAAAATATATTTTACTTCAACATGCACTTACACGGCTTCCTCGGTATATTTATTATGCATTAGCAGTTACATACGGGCAGACATGCTGAGGTAGGGAAAGGAACCAAGAAGCTTAGTCACTGAAAATGAAAAATTTATCAAACACTGAAGAAAATTTAGTTGTGAACATTATTTATAATCTATGACTGAGAATATGAATAATCTATGACTGAGAATATGCATCTATTCTTCTCTTCTCGTGGCTTATAAGAAATTTCTAATTAAAGAAAGCTATATTCATGGCCAGACCTTCCTGACATCCCTTGATGAAGGGCAATATGTGCAAATAGTGAAACAGAAGGGGGGCATCCCCATTTAGCAAAGCTTTAGATGGAAGCCATCGGTGGGAGAAGAGGTTTAACGTACCTTGGGCCCCATGAATTTCCACCACAGTCCTCCATCAGATAATACAAGTTGCAAGTTTCTTTCCCACAATTACATAAACATTTATGGTTCCAAATGAGAGTGCTCTATGAATAGATGTTTCTTCAAGGTTCCACCCAAAGAACTGAACTAATACTTAGAAAGTTTCTCCACATTCTCAGACCTGTTGGTTCGACCAACTAGGAGAACCTTTTCCCATCATTACGTAATTCGCTAATGTCTTTTCCTTTGCTGCTCCTGTACCTAAATAGTCCCACGCAAAAGGCAACCATGAAAACAGAACAAAACAACGCAGACTTCAAGTTTCACCAATTCCCATACGTAACGATTCCTTTGTATTTTTGCTTGTTCCTTCCTTTCAAAGTATACAGAGTCCGGCTGACTCGATCCGTGCAGGGGAAATGGTTGCTGGTGGCCAAAATACTCAAAGTACTCTCAGCTGAAACCACGAACCTCCTCATTGTTCAAGAAGAAGCAATTTCCTATCCCTAGATTTCCCAGAGAATATCACATCTCCTCCGCATGGACCTCTCCTCTGAGGAAAGAGGGGAGTAGGTATATATCATCCTCACTAGCCGGGCTACCACAAAGGAAAACTCATCCTGTCTTGCAGAATTCCTTTCTGGCACAGAATAAAAGAGTTAGAGATTGAGACGAAAAGTCAACTCCCCAGACTACATCATATTTCAACAATGTAAGCCTTTTGCTAAGTATTCTGAAATTACTACTCGAGGGTATCACAGATGCTAGAAAACTGATGTCATTTCCTTGTGACACCCAGACCTTTCACTACATGCAACAGATGATGGGAATCTTTCATTCCAGAGATAATGACTGAGATAAGGACCGTGGACGTTCTCCTTGCTAGTTCACACTGTTCTGCTGCAGGGAGACCCAAATGTCTGTTTGCATCATTCCAAGTTAAACCTAAAAATAGGGCACTGAGCAACCAACATGATAACATACAGATACTAAAATTGGGATTAGGGTTCAGGAACCTGCCAGAGTGAATCTGAGTTAGAAGTAAAAAACACAACTGCCATTTTAAAACTCTTCTAAACATCTCCAAACTTCAAAACATAGTCAAGCCTGTTCAGATGTAAATGAATATTTGGGTTTCATTTAAATGAACTCAATATTCTTAAATGTATGTTTTCTGCCAAACATCTATGTAATTCAGATGCCTTAACTCAGTTAAATAAACTAACGTTAGCAGATCCAAGTATTTAATACTAAGACGTAATTTTTTTTTAATGTATGAAAAGTTTATTGATGTGGCTTTCGAACTCAACATTGCCGTTAACCATTAGGAAACTATTACTTGTTGAGAGTTCTGGTGCAGTATTAACAATTTCATCTATCTTATTGAAAAGCTAATAAATACTTCTTTCTTTTCAGCTACATATCTGTGTGAAGACAGATTTTCTTCATACATGTCAAGCAAAACAACATGTAACAACAGAATAAATATGAGACTCTAGCTGTCTCTTAAACTGGACCATAAGAGATTTTCAAAATGAAAAGCAATTTTGGTTGATGATTACATAATCTTTATGAAACACGTTTCCATGCTCCATTCATTAAAACTCTTTAAAGGAAGAAAGGCATGATAGAACTGCATTGAAATAGAGCAGTCCAAGAGCATGGGAGCTAACAGGTCTAAAACAGATCGGTAATAAAATTTTGCATTTAAAATAGTAAATGCTACGAATTAAAAGAGTTTTGTTTCCAATGGAAATATCAATGTGGATACTACAAATTATTCAATTTGTATTTCTTCCAAATCGCTATGACAAATTCTCAATGTTACCCAACAGTCCTCACTAAATAGTAATCAAATTTTGTTTGTATTTAGTTCACTAATATTTTTTTTAGAGACATAAAGATTTCAGATTTATCTTCCATGAGTGTTAGCAATTCAAGAAAGCTGCTCCTGTTTATGTTCCTCTTTATGGAAGAAATAATTAATAGAACCAATGGTTTAATGGAAATAATGTAAAGCACAATCTGATTTTAAACAACTTCCAATTATCCATTTTCTTAGTGAACAAAGTCTGTTGCACAAATGAGGAAAAATAAAGAAAGCTTGCATTCTGTCCTCTTTCAAGACAGAACCACTAAAAATATATAATATGTTCAAAATATATTTCTCTTTGCTCTTCATTTTCCACTTGAGCTAATTCCTAACCCACCTAGAATACGCTAAGCCACATCACGGTAGACTCAAGTAGGATATAATCCTGAAAGTGTTATGAAAACTCATGTGACTCGGGAATCTGAGGACCATCCAGGCTGGATACTTGATTTCTGTTCTCCTCATCGACGCTTACTCCCATCATCAAGACGCTGATGAACCCCATGCTTGAACCCGTCTGAACTTCTCTAACTCTGCACTCATGACCCTTAATGCCCAATACCTCTGCTCTCGTGTCTAACAGGAATCTTAAACATAACACATCCCACGTGGAACTCGTGATCTTCCCTTCTCAAACCAGCCTTTCTGCAATTTTCCTCAGAGAATACCAAGTTCATCCTTGTATTAACTGAGGCCCCAAACCCTGAGTCGTCCCTCTTTCTCAGTCTACATCTAATTTATAAGCAAATCCTGTTGCCTTGACCTTTAAAAACTATCCCGAGTCTGCCTCCACATCACCATCAGTGCAGCTAACACTCTGCTACAAGCCGGCCTCGTCTTGCGTCTGAATTAACTGTGAACGTTTTCTCGGGTCCTCCTGCCCATCCTCCTTGACTCCTTCCTTCCCTCCATCCCTTATTATTTATCCAAACGCACCCCAAACTACTCTTCCCCCTGACCACTCTCTCCAGAAACACTCGGCAACTTGCTGCTCCTTCAGTGTGCCGGGACACTAGCTAGCATCACAGGATCTTTGCACCTGACTCGCTTTTTCTCCCAACCATGCTCTTCCCTCCGATAGGATGGGGTTCCCTTCAGATCTGGCTTTCTCATCGAGGCTGTTCCTGCTGCTCCCTTACCTCTCACTCTGTGCTGCTCCCGTTTCCTGCTTTTGTGTATTTCTCCCGTGGCACTTATCATACCTTTTGACATGCTATATATTTTGCCTTTTTTTTTTTTATTGCTTTCTTCCCTACTAGAATGTAAGTTCCGCATAGCCATGTGTTGTTGTTGTTTTGTCTTTTTTGTTGTCATCTTTATAACCCAGTGCCAGGAGAGGAACCGGGCACAAAGAAAGTACTCAGTACACATCTGAGTGAGTGGATAATTAAGTATGGGAACCAATAAAGGAAGGAAGGAAATAAGACAGTAGGGATGAATGAATCAAGAGCCCCCTGCTATAGACTAATGTCAATCCTGACCTCTTTACGGGAAGAGCAGGGGCTGGCAGTTGTAACGGTGAAGGAGTCCCTCGAAGACACTCTGACACTTCCATGAGCATATGTTGCTAAAGTGATGCTCGACTTTGAGCGCATTCTCTTCCTCATCAACTAAGGAGCGTCCGAGCCTCACCCAAGTCACAGAACTGACAGAAGGCAGGACAGGAAGTGGTAACAGAAGGAATTTTAAAACAAATCTTCCAGTATCCACCAAGTAACCTCGTTGCAGCTTTCGCAACACTCTTTTTCTCTCTGTGTCCTGGAGTCCACCCCCAGGCCCCCAGCACAGACACATGCGGTACGAAGCGTGCTCTGGGTCAGTGGCACTAGGAGAGGAGCGCGCTGTAAACAGCACTGCTGGCCGCCAGCCAGTAGACGGGTGCTGTAGTTATGAAGCATGGAGGACAAAAATCCTGTGCCATTTTCTCCAGCTTAAGCCACTGATACAGTTACTCACATTTGAGAGCTCTTAGGCGTACAGCACAGGGCTTCAGAGCACAGACCACAACCAGACCACCTGCGATTAAACCACAGCCCAGCACCTGCTGCTGACGTCCCTTCCCTCTCCGTCTCAGATTCTGATCCCTGAGTTGGGAATAACATTACCTACCTCAGAGACTTAGCGCGAACCCTACCGCAATGACTTTATGTGCTGCCTAGTCTTCTTTTTTATTTTTTTAAGATTTTATTTATTTATTTGACACAGAGAGAGATCACAAGTAGGCAGAGAGGCAGGTGGGGGAGGGGGGGAGCAGGCTCCCTGCTGAGCAGAGAGCCCGATGCGGGACTTGATCCCAGGAACCCTGGGATCATGACCTGAGCTGAAGGCAGAGGTTTTAACCCACTGAGCCACCCAGGCGCCCCTGGCTATTATTATCATTAGCAACAAACGTATAACCTGAATCCAGAGTCACAAATCTTAGAATGTAAAGGAAACTTGCAGATGATAATTTGAACGTCGTGTGCAATTTCAACTTCTCTTCACAACCATTTAATTAATAAGGACTTCATACCGTGACCACAAAGAATCCTCCTCCTAAATTCCACCATCTCCTTGAGGCTGCAAGTATTCCACAGTGGCTCAAACAAAGGGAAAATCATGCCTTTACAACCCATCACGGAAGTGACGAAGCCTGTATGGGGATCTGGGAATTGCATTTTTTTTTCATTGCAAGGCCTTCTGTACTATTTGATTTCTCTTTTTTTTTTTTTTTTTTTTAAGATTGTGTTTATTTATTTGACAGAGAGAGACTGTGAGAGAGAGGGAACACAAGCAGGGGGAGTGGGAGAGGGAAAAGCAGGCTTCCCTCCGAGCAGAAAGCCCAATGTGGGGCTCGATCCCAGGACCCCAGGATCATGAGCTGAGCCAAAGGCAGGAGCTTAACGACTGAGCCACCCAGGAGCCCCACTATTTGATTTCTTAATCACATGTAAATCATCATTGATCGAAGCAGTTTTAATAAATTTTAAAACAAATTCAGAGGTATTTGGCTGAAAACTGCCACTGGGGAAGTAGAGATCTTATTGTATTCATGTTTGACCATGAGTAAGGAGGTAAGATAGTTATCAGCATGAGATATCATTACTGCGGTCATGCTCAAAGATATGCCATTACGTAAATTTTTAAGCCATTTTATCGGATGTCTCAGCACACAGGGCCGATTATATTTCTGATCATATTTCTAGAATGTACCTAGTAGGAAAAGGACACAGGTGGCTCCTGAGGGAAATGTGGAAACTGTCAAGCACTCCTTCCTGTCCTCCTCTCTAGTACTCTCAGATCCTCACTTCATCTGAAAGGATAGAAAACCAGAAAGCATCTTGAAGGTTGGCCACTTTGGGGTGCTGAAAACGCACTTGTCGAAACACCCAGAATTTTAAAGCAGTGAGTTCTAAAATACACACAGGATTCTAGTTATCAAATGGGCTTTACATACCCTCCCACCCCCACCCAAATAATGGTCTGAATGCCCACCCCTCTCAAGGATCACGCGAAAGGAATATTGTTGCAAAAACTGCGCCTTCAACACACAGTGGGACATGGGCCACACACAGTTAGTGTGATTAGTGACGCACTCACACTAAGTCTCTGTGCTCAAATTTGGGCCGCACCTTCACACGCGCCCATGTGGCCCTGGGCAATTCCTCTAACAATCCCCGATGACTGTAAAGAACAGAGAGAGTGTTGTAGGGGCAGAGGTCCCAAGCGGAGCTGCACTGGGCTGCATCTCCAGGCCTCACAGAACGTCACGGGAGAGGGGGCAGGGGTGGAGGGGAGGGTGCGGGGCAACAAAATAAACGTGCAAACACTGATACATAATCAGATACTAAGTCCAACGAAGGAAAGAATACCCACATCCCAAGCTCACGGTTTCAGAACAGCCTAATTGTGTTTCTCCTTCCCATAAAAGCATAATCAAAAAGCCCAACTGTGGAACAATGTCATAAAAAAATATAAGCTAAGTTCGACCCAGGTTTTTTCTGAGCCTGTAATGAAAGATTTATAATAATTCATTTTCCCTTGATTTAATCATCTATGTGTGACTTAAAATGATTTAGGTCTTTCTTTTTCTAAGAGACTCTAGGTAATGAGTTTATATTTTAAATTAAAACATATTCTGATATTAAATTTCTAAAAGTAGGTTTTAATGAAAGTGAACCTATCTCACATGTGCTTTTCTCCATGACAAGGCTACAATTGATGAAAAGCCCACTGGATGGAGCCCACTTTCTTCTCAAATTTCTAATTCTAAGTGACTTTACATTTCAATGAAAACCATTCACTAAACCCCCCAACAGCATTTACTAGTTTTTTAATGTCTCAATAAATATAATAAACAGGTCTTAAAACTCCATATCCCATGTGAAGAAAACACTTAAAATGAAGGTTAAAAAAGAAAAAGGCATGAAGCAATTTCTAAGTGAGCCTTGTAAACTTGAGTTTCATAAAGAAACCAGACACTGGAAAACCTACTAGGAAACACTAACATTGCCCACCCTAAACCCAATTTTTAAGGATATTACAAAAATAAACAAATGATTATAAATAAACTTTCTTATGGTAATTAATAGGCAAGTGAAAAAACTTGTGTCTCCGAGAATGAAACCAGAAATACTACAAAAAAGACCAGAAGTTTGTAATCTACAACTTGTTTGGTAGAAAATTCCATAAGAAAAACACTGTCCAGTGGCAGCCCAGTGGACTGGGCTATGTGTAGGCTATGAAAATACGCAGCAAGAGTTACCATAAGTTCCCACAGTTCAAAATGGTATTTCCAGATTTTTAAAGAAGTGTTTTTAATACTTCATACTCAGAGCTAGAAAGTAGTTTAACTGTCAGTTTAATAAGATGTTAAAGCAGGAAAGGGAAGCATCTGTCCCTGTCTCCACTTCTACTCTTGGTCCTTACAAGACTCGCTGTAACTAACAAAGCCAAACACCCCCTCCCCGCTACCCCCACGAGCCACCCAGACCCAACAGCGGTACCTGTGGAATATGTCGAGCTCACAGCACCCAGACACGTTGGTTAAGAAACCACACAGTTGGGGAGACCCGCCCCCCCGCCCCTTTCAAATTTCTAAAACTGCTCTCCTTGCCGATACAGGACAGCCCAAAGATGGGTTCATGCTCGCCTTCTAAGGGCTGCTCATATAAATAATCCCCGGATTTATCTCCATCCAGAAAACAGAGATGGGCACAGCCCTGTAATAACTCATTATTTCAGGAAGACTGACAGAAAACCCAAGATCCACAACAACCTTTATCTGCCTCGGTTACAGGCCCCTTGAACTTAGACTCCCACGTGCCCCCTCTGATCTAGCTCAGTTCAGGAACCTCCAAAGCCTATTAACACAATGTGTTTCCTAAGAAATGTGGAAAGGTGAGGACAGATTGAATACTGACTATTTACTCTGTGTGTGTGTTTGCATACACGCGTTTACAGGAAATAACTCATTTAACTCATTTCACAGGAAATAACTCATTTAACCCTTTCTACCAATGAGATATGAAGTTCTTACTGGGTTCTTACTCAGCTAACCCGCAGAACTGGGATTCCAGCCTCTCTCTCTCAGCTGGTGTCACTAACAAATCTCACGGACTGGGTGGGTTTGAACAGGAATTTAGCTCTCACAGTTCTGGATGCTGGAACTTGTAAGAATCCTTTCCTAGTGTGCACAGTCTGTGCCTCTGTTCCTCTTCTTGAAGGATGTTACTTATCTTATCATGGGAGCCACCCTCATGAGCTCCTGTAAACCTAATTATCCCCCAAAGGCTCCCTGGGGTCGGCACAATCCCGCTGGGGATTAGGGCTTTCAACAGACAAATCTGGGGTTTGAGGGGAGACAAAGGTTCTGCTCCAAATAAAATCTGAGCAGCATGGCTCTGGAATCAGGCTCTCTTAAACAACGCTAGTCTGCACTTAAAAAATAAAGGGAAAAGCCAGGAAGTATAGACAAAAGGAATAAAGAAATATGATTAGAGGGGCGCCTGGGTGGCTCAGTCGTTAAGCGTCTGCCTTCAGCTCAGGTCACGATCCCAGAGTCCTGGGATTCAGCCCCACCTCGGGCTCCCTGCTTGGTGGGAGGCCTGCTTCTCCCTCTCCCACTCCCCCTGCTTGTGTTCCCTCTGTCGCTGTGTTTCTCTGTCAAATAAATAAAATCTTTAAAAAAAAAAAAAAGAAAAGAAATATGCATAGAGCGTGAGTACAAGATGAAAGCAAGCATCCCCAAGGGTGTACATTCCTATAAACTCTCTGAGCATCAGTCACCTAGAAAAAAGGCACAGAAAGTCCCGTGCCCTATGTGTCACAAACTTTTTACAAGTAATCACAACCTGCTTTTGTTCGTGATAAGCTGAGCCCAATATACATTTTCACTAACAAATTTGTTTATCTTTGTTTGGCTCAACCAAGAACTAGCAACTCCATTAATTAATAATTCTTTTTAAAATCATTTTCCTCCTTTAATTCATAGCTGGAAAAAAGGTCCGCTTCCCTCTCTAAGGAACGAAGTCAATGAGCAAACTGGGGAATCTGCATGCAATGACAAAAGAGTAAATGAAATTTGCTAAACATATTTTCCAGTGCTTTAGTAACTCAAAAGGCCAAAACAACTGGAGGCCAGAAGTACTGTGCCTTTCTGCCAATTTCTCTTTTTGCATATGTTGCATATTCTCATTTTATTAGGAAAACACAGGTCCTCATTCTGAAATAAGCTAGTACACTGTAGAGGGCTGTGAATTGGGAGCCAGAGGAACTGGATACCCATTCTAGTTCTATTAAGGTGATGCCCCAGGCAGGTTGAATCTGTAAGCCTCCATTCCCTGCCTTGCATAACGAAAATCAACTCCCTTCTTCTGGACCACTTTACCCAGCTACAGGCTGACAGCATTCTAACACCCTTTGCTTTACTGACTTGGCAGATACTGCGTTTTTTTGTTTTTTTTGTTTTTGTTTTTTGGGGGTTTTTGGAGGGGGGGGGTTGTTGGGTTTTTTTTTGTTGTTTTTTTTTTTTTTTTTTACAAATTAAAGGTTTGTGGCAACTTGGCAAGTCTGTGGGCACCACTTTTCCAACAGCATTTGCTCACTTTGAGTCACTGTGTCACATCTTAGAGATTCTCGCAATACTTCAAACTTTTTCATTATTATTATACTTATTACGGTGATCTGTGCTCAGTGATCACGACCCACTGAAAACTCAGATGATGGTTAGTATTTTTTAGCCATAATGTATTTCCTAATTAAGGTATACGATGAGGGAGGAGAAGGCTGGCTGAAGACAAAGCAGTTGACCCCCTGCGACCTCCCCCCACCCCCACTCCTGGGTGGGACATGTGTGACATTCTTCCAGGAAGCTCCCGACTAGATGTTAATACCTCGCAAGAGGGGAAAACAACTTGAACTTGAAAACGGAAAGACCTCTGGTATAGAAGGCCAGCATCCCTAGCATATGAAAGTTATTTTGAAACCTCCCTTTTCCTTACTTCCCCCAACTCTGGAGTATATAATCAGCACTCAAGACCCCAGTGCAGCTGCTCTTTCTACTCATGGGTCCTGTCCCTGTGTTTTAATAAACCACCATTCTGCACCAAAGACATCTCTAGAATTCTTTCTTGGGCCTCAGCTCAGGATCTCATCCCACCGAACCTCACCTATATTCAGAAACCATACCAGTATATTCACAATTCTTTTAAACACGATGCTACTGTGCACTTAATACTATAGTACAGTGTAAATTTTATTTGCACTGGAAACCAAAACCTTCATTTAACTCAGCTTATTTTGATATTCGCCTTACTGTGGTAGCTGGAACTAAACCCACAATATGTCTGTGATATGCCTGTACTGGCAAATAACAGAAGGAAGGGGGTTGGGGGAGAGGTAAAAATTCAAGCCAATATTCAAGCCCATGTGTCCTGTTCGTCAAAAGCAACTCTCTTTTTAAATACCTGCCAACCTACATGATTTCTTCCTACACAGTTATTAGGACAAGGCAGACTTCACTGGAATTTCTGATTTTTTGTTTAAAGATTTATCTATTTGAGAGAGAGACAGAGAGCATGTGCGGGAAGGGCAGAGGGAGAGGCAGAGAGAATCTCAGGCTGACTCTGCAACACGGGACTTGATCTCACGACCCTGAGATCAGGACCTAAGCAGAAACCAAGAGTGGGATGCTTAGCTGACTGAGCCTCCCAGATGCTCCTGGAATGTCTGATTTAAACCTAAAAGCAGGTCATTGTCGTTGTAAGGTATCCTTAGCTGCATTTTTAAAAAAGCATTTGAAAAACCAGTCATTAGGCTTAGAGACCAACAAATAGAAATAACCATGACTTTATTGACCAGGTAGTTTACATAATTATCTTATTTGATGTCAAGACACATGATTTTCACAAATCATGATTAAAAAGAATAGAAATTTCAACAAGGACCTAATTTATTACTTGTTGCCCATGGGTTCACCATACTAGTTGGCTTTAGATAGGACAGACATTAAAAGGAAAGAAGGACGGGGTGCCTGGGTGGCTCAGTCATTAAGTATCTGCCTTCGGCTCAGGTCATGATCCCAGGGTCCTGGGATCGGGCCCCACATCAGGCTCCCTGCTCAGCCGGAGGCCTGCTTCTCCCTCTCCCACTCCCCTTGTTCGTGTTCCTTCTCTCACTGTCTCTCTATCAAATAAATAAATAAAAATCTTTAAAAAAAAATGAAGAAAGGAATGAGGGCTGGGATGCATGGTTGACTCAGTTGGTTAAGTGTCTGCCTTTAGCTGGGGCCATGATCCCAGAGTCCTGGGATCCGTCCTGCACTGGGTCCCTGCTCAGCAGGGAGCCTGCTTCTCCCTTTGCCTGCCACCTCCCCTGTTTGTGCACGCGCGCGCGCTCTCTCTCTCTCTCTGACAAATAAATAAATAAAATCTTGAAAAAAAAAAAAAAGGAAAGAAAAGACAGGAATGAGGGCCTTCAATGCTTTGGGGAGAACAGTCCTGGAGCGTTAGAAACTTACTTTTATGGATGAGATCATTAAATACATCTAAAGTATCTCTTGCTACAGTATCTTTAATCTATTTTGAGAACATGTATACCAAGGGAATGTAATAATGTATATAAGCCAGTTAATGCCTCAACTTAAGGGGCAGTCGGCTGTCAAATACCCATACCTCAGGGATGGTGGGCCAGCACTATGTAGGAAAGGCCATACTTCCTCAATTGCTTTCATGAGTGTTCTGTAGTTTTCAGAGTACAGATCCTTTACCTCTTTGGTTAGGTTTATTCCTAGGCATCTTATGGTTTGGGGTGCAATTGTAAATGGGATTGATTCCTTAATTTCTCTTTCTTCTGTCTCATTATTGGTGTATAGAAATGCAACTGATTTCTGTACCTTGCTTTTACATCCTGCCACATTGCTGGACTCCTGATCATAGGTAGGGAAAAGGAGGGAAAACTGAGTGGGAGGTCATCAGAGAGGGAGCAAAACCATGAGAGATTCTGGACTCTGGGAAACCAACTGAGTGTTGCTGGAGGGGTGGTGGGTGGGGACATGGGGTAACTGGGTGATGGGCACTAAGGAGGACATGTGATCTGATGAGCACTGGGCGTTCTATGCGCCTGATGAATCACTGACCTCTACCTCTGAAACTAACAATGCACCATATGTTGCCCCATTGAATTTAGTTAACCTATAATGTATTGTTTGTTTCAGGGGTACAGGTCTGGGATTCACCAGGCTTACACAGTTCACAGCACTCACCACAGCACAGACCCTCCCCAGTGTCCATCACCCAGCCATCCCCATCCCTCCCATCCTCCTCTCCTCCATAACTGAATTTAAATTATCGAAAAAGAAAGGCCATACTTCAGAGGCAGATATTACAAGTTACTAGATCAGTACCCGAGGCTTCGCTAATTAGCATTCTGATATGTGAAGTGGACATTTACTGGTGAAAGTAAAAAGATACGAGACGTGTGGATCAGCTGAAATCTCCTAGAGAGACTCCACTCCACCCCTGTCCAGGGACCCAGCATGAAAACTAAGCAGAGTTTATAGCCTGGATCTTTAAGGACGCTGCCAGAGGCTTTAGTCCCTGACTGGTCAGGGGTCCAGCTATGCGCTGAGTTAGACTTCTAGTTCCCAGCGACAGATTATAAGGTGATGGGTTTCCTACCTCTGTGATGTGTTTGTAACAAACTGGAACAAACCTTTCTGACAAGATATTGATGAGAGCAGCAAAAGGACAGAGAGCTAGATACCCTCATGTTTACCAAGCAGGCTTTTCAACCTGTTTAATTTCCTGGCCAATAAATAGTTGCTATATATATACATATTTGTGTGTGTATATGTATATACACAATGTATACACACACACACACACGGAGGAGAATTACCTCAGAAACGTGTTTCCATCTGATCTGATAGTAGAGTCACTCTGCACACCGTGTACGCGCAAACTCCCCTCTCTGCACTTGCTGCCCAGGCAATGTTGGTCACAGCGCCCCCTTCCACTCGCAAAGGTATCACAGTTTGTGTGATAAGTCATGAATATTCCACCTACTCCTGAGACCCTAGGGGATAAAACTGAGCCTTCCGAAATCTCAAAGTGCCCTGCAGCTACTATTTCCTACGAAAATGGTCCTGGGGCTGTGACTACCACACTGACTCCCCAAATGCGAATGGAATGCTATATGCACACCTCCGTCTCTTTTCACAAAACTCAGCTCCAAAGCTGTAGGGTAACTCCCATCATGAAAATAACGGGCTAGGTGGTGTGAATCGATCCTCCCTCTGAGAGTGGTTTAAAATGTGGGATAAAATATATTTATCAAATATCTGAAAAAGCATCAAGGAGCAGCCAAGAGAGGAAACACCAGGCTAAAGAAGAGAGAATGCAGGAAAATGAGCCCGTTCAGAAACTGTAAGGCCTATCCCAACGAATCCGAACTTTCTGTTGACAGCCTGAAGAGCCAAAGGCCAAACATTAAAGCTCAAGGCCCACCCAAAGTAGAGATTCTAGACTTCGGTGACAGTAAACTAGAATTCGAAGGGCTACGCACCCAGGGGAACCAACTCAGGCTGGGGGGGAGAAGTCAGCAATGCCCCAGGGGATCCCGAGAGCCTGATTTCAGGAGAGCCTAAAGCCATAAGGACCCTAAGCCCTAGCACACTAGGTAAATCATTTCTGCAAAGCCCCTTCATCCTTAACTTTAAATTCTTCTGAACCACTGGAGTGTTTTTGTTTTTTTTCCAGAGGGGGGCACACCACAGTTTCACCCTTCCCGTTGGAAAACTGGGATAATTTACAGGATAGTTCAGAAGTTGCCAGACACATTTACAACTACGTTAGAGCCGCTCAGGTCTTCCCTGTAACCTTGTGCACAAGGGCACACACGGCTAAGTATTCGGGCCTGCCTCGCCTGTACTGCCCCATGAGCAAACTCAGTCAAGAAACCCGTCCTTTCTTCCCTCTCCGCCCTGGGACTCTGAGTGACACTGAGGACTCCACATGTGCTATTGCAGAAAATAACCTTTGAGTCTGAGCTGGGTGTGGTGCTCCGCGGATATGGCGGCAAGACCACAGTTAGACTTCTAGCGCCTCCAGTCCACACCTTCCACGCTAATTACTCTAACGCAGAACTTTAAAAATAGAAACATTACAAAGTAAGCCCAACCGTAGCCTTTCCTGGAGTTTTGGTGAGGGAAAAGAGAAAAAGAGGGAAAAAAACTTCCTGCTGTTTTACAATGTTGCACATACTTTGTTTTCAAGATACCAAGGCTGGTTGTAGACAAAGCGCCATCTTGAAAGAGCAGCTCCTGTGATGAAAAGTACAGGCCCCGAGAGTGACGGAGGCTGGGCCCCAGTTCAGTCTGTTCCACGAACGGGCTCTGTCTGCGACCTTGGAAGAGAAACCTAACCACCAAAAGGTCTTCGTTTGCTCCTCTAGGAGGTGATACCGGAGGTCTGGATAAAGTCTGTGGCTGCTTCTCCAACCAAAATCCATGATGTTTATGCTTCTGTGGATTTCTCCGTGGAGGCCTATCCTGATAGAAGTCAAGTTTATTCTAGAGGCCACAAGTGATTCACACATGTAAATCACGGTTCCAGACAACACGCGGAGACAGACAGGCCTTATTCACTGCAAGGCATCCCACTGGCTCCTTCAGACTTAAATTCGAAGGCGGCTGGTTTTTTTTAGAAAACCGTGTACAGGGTTTCAAAGTGACTCAAGCAATCAGTTCACATCCTAATAGGATAAAGTTTATGCATAATTCTGTGTGACCCTTCCACTACTGACGTTCACGCCGTGTTACTGTTAGCATTGCATGTTAAGCTAGCAAATTTTCAATGAACTCTCACTGGCTTTACCACAGACACAGATGGTAGGTGGACTCCTTTGCTCATAAGGTTCTCATTATTAACTCAACCCGGGCTGAATATTTGACTGAAGGAAAGGACCATATCATTATTTTCAGATTTCATTCTATGACTTCACTGGGATACATCTGCCAGCTTTAGAAACGCCAAGTACTTCTTGGCGCCAGCCTTGGCGTCCTGTTCTATGACTACTCCCCCCAGTGCTTCAGTTTGAGGACGTCTCCTCCCCATCAAAACAGTTTAATAAAAACTTAAATGATGATTAAGAGTTACTCATCAATTGACAGAGCATACCAGGCCTGTGCTATTTATGAATTATTCCTCACAATATTTTAAGGCTAACAAATAGAATCCACATTCATACAGGGGTGATCTAGAAAGCCAGTTAAATGTTTTCATGATTTATAAAGTCTGTGTTCTACTTGAAACCATATTTCTTTAATAGGTAAACTGGCATTCCACTGGATAATTCAACCTGCTTTAAATCTACTCTAAGGCTCTGAACAGCTTATGGGGGGTTCCTAATAGATTTCCTCTATGCACCTTTGGGCAATATCTCTCAGCATAAATGTGATAGGAAGATATGGCACAGGAATGCCTGTCAATTACAGGGCAGATTTCAAGTCCTTAAAATACTGACACTAAAACCACTTAGAAAAAGTTAAAATCAGCCCAACTCTAAACATAGGGAATATGTTATAAGCCTGTTGAAGATAGAAATTAAAACAACAACATAAAAGTAATAACAAAAGGTCCTGATATTACTGATTCCCTGGGTCTGGACCACCAACAGTAATATATGTGGGCAAGCATCGTTTGAAACTATCTTTGAGGGTTATTAGAAAAAATAATTCAATCCCTCTAGGCATAGAAAAGCCCAGGGATTTACATGTAGTAAATAACTGAAGAGTTATTCAAATCAACTATTTGAATAATAGTTATTCAATTAAATAACTAATTAATAGTTATTCCATTATCATTCAGTTACTAAATAACTGAATTAATGTTATCCAAATTCAAATATCCAAATAACTGAAAGAAGAGGAACGGTTTTCCACCCGAAGAAGTTATACATAATAAATGTAATTTTGTGATTCTTTCCGCATCTCATTGTATCTCAGAACAGGAAGACTAAGAGAACACGCCCCCTCATGTTTTATAGACATCCAATGCTTTATAGACGTCCACAACAAATGATCATTCAGCCTCTTGAACGCTTGAGTTCTCATCTAATTACCATACATGGCAATCCAGTCTACTATTGAACGTCTCTAATCCTAAAAACATTCTTAAAATAGTAACAATCAAAACAAGCATCCCTGTGACTCCTACCCTGGTTGAAACCAATCTGTTAGAAAATTCATGTTAGCTCATCAAACACTTGCGATTCAAGTTTCCATGTACTTACCTCTCCAGTACACTCTCTTCAGGTATTTTCAATGGCTGAGACATACCCCACTATCACTCCTGTTTTTCAGTCACTTTTTGAACATGGCATCCAGAACGAAATACCTCAGAGATAGTCTAATTAACTACAGAGCACAGTGGGACCAGTATTTCGGATGAATTAAAGGTGAAATATTTGTTAATGCAGACTAAATATGTCCCATGGGAATTAGGCTTTTTAGCAAAACAGAGAAACAACATAAAGGTCAAGTTACTGGTAAACCCTCCAAGAACGATCATCACAGGCAGCATTTACACAAACAAACTAATCTCAAAAACTCTAAAATAGCCTTAACACCAAACCGCACATCCTTCAGCCCAAATTTAGGTATTCGAAAGCCCAATTTTTATTTTTCTACTTACCATGTTGTATATCCTTCATATCTAAATGAAGGCTAGACATTAATATTCCAACTGCTTGGGATCTTTTGTTGCTTAATAACTTGACCACCTGCCCAAAGAAAGGAAAAGAGGAAAATGTTAATTTGTGATATGCTCGATAACATGTCCTTTTTAATCCTGAATGAGCAATGTACAGCTTAAAGTCTAGTATTCAAAACTGGTCTGAAGAGAACTTTTGTGTTTTATGTCTTCCATCTTCAAAATCTACTGTCTTAGCCTCAATGGCAAGCTCTTTACCAGTCTTTTGAGAGACTGTCAGTGAGTAAAATTTCTAATAGTTTAGGAAAGTAGTTTGGTCTCTATGAAATAACGATTACACATTTGATAATTTGTAGCCTGAGATTTTAAAAGTGTCCCCCCCCCTTTTTTTGAGCACAGAAGGCATTTATATTTTGTTTTCCATTTTATTTTACTTCTTTTCAGTGTTCCAGAATCATTGTTTATGCACCGCACTCAGGGCTCCACGCAATACGTGCCTCCTTGATACCCACCACCAGGCTCACCCAAGCCCCTGCCCTCCTTCCCTCCAAAACCCTCAGCTTGTTTCTCAGAGTCCCTTTCATAATGTTGGGCCTTAAAACTCTGGTCAGCAGGTGAAAGGTAAAGTCTACACCCAGGCCATCTGTTACATCAGACCTGTCTGAGCACGAAGTGGAAAACGTGCTTGGATTCTGGTCCTTCAGAAAGCTGTTTACCTGGCAGTCCCTCTCGTTCTGCCAACATTCATTCTCCCTCTCATTCTGCATTTGGCCGACATTTTGTGGGGAGCTTTCCAACTAATTAATAGAGGAAAACGAGCAGCAAACTCAAAGAGTTACGTCTGCTTCATCTCAAATCTGGCTTTCCAGAGAGTCCTAATGAGTCAGTCAATCCACACACCCCACAAGAAGTTTTCCTAAAATAGAGGGAGGCATCCTGCTATTGGACATAACACTTAAACTATGTTTTCCAGACGCTGACACAGCACCGATAAATCCTGCTTATGAAACCATTATCACAGGTCCTGAAGGCCAGCAAGTTCTATTTACTGTCATGGTTTTGTTATAAGTCTGCTTTGAAAAAACACCGGAGGAAAAGGAAAAAAGGTTCCAGTGAGATTATCAGAAGTGACAGCTGCCCGAACATCTATCACGTTTGTTGACCTTGTCTTTCTTTTTGGTTTAGGTTGGGCCAATCAGTAAACTAATAAAATAATCACGCCCAGCTGTCACACTAAGTCCGAGTAAAACAATCTTCTTAATAGCAGTAATAGCATTCTTGGTTCCCCAGCCGGGATGAGGGTGGAGAATAAAACAAACACCTTCAGAAGGACCAGCCACAAACTCCGCACGCATTTCTGCAAGCTTCTCGTAGAAAGGACTGACACCCCACAAGGGACCGTGCTTCCTCAAAAGAAGGTATATGTATGTACACACACACACACACGCACGCGCGTGTGTGCGTGCACATATAAATTTTGATTAACTTGCTCTTTAAACATTTTATGAAAATTCAGCTAAAATATCAGAACTTAAATATAAATCCATCCCTTCTTCAGCAGAGCACAGAAACTAATTATCAGAAAAACAAAAGGCATGTATTCTGTCCTCAGAAACACTTTCTAGGGGCACCTGGGTGGCTCAGTGGGTTAAGCCTCTGCCTTCAGCTCAGGTCACGATCTCAGGGTCCTGGGATCGAGCCCCGCATCGGGCTCTCTGCTCGGTGGGGAGCCTGCTTCCTCCTCTCTCTCTGCCTGCCTCTCTGCCTACTTGTGATCTCTGTCAAATAAATAAATACAATCTTTAAAAAAAAAAAAAAGAAAGAAAGAAACACTTTGTAACTTCAGGTAGATACCAACTGGGTCCATCTGTGATGCTCTGATAAAACTGAATGGATCTGCACCCATATGTCAGCGGACCGTTCTGCCGTACTGACAGGCTGATCACACCCTCCCGGACGCTCCTGACTCTGCAGCTCCTGGCAGCCCTTCTCAGGCCTTTTCAAGGTGAATTATTCTGATTTCACCTTAAACACAGGCATCTTTCAGAGTTCTGTTGCCGACACTTTATTGTGTTCACTTTATGACCTATAATTTCTCCTTTATAGACATACACGCCAGCACTTATAAATTCATTCTTGTAACTGTATCTTTAACTCTACAGTATCCTACTTCCTAACAGAAATCTGCACATAAATCTCTACTGGACATGTCTAAAACCAAACTCGTCATCAGCTCCACCCCAAAACCTATCCATCTTCTCCTCTTTTTCCATGTGCTAAAATAACGGCACCACCATTTTCCACCCACCTACTAAAGTCAGAAATCTAGAAATCAGCCCAGACTCTTAATCTACTTCATCTGAATACTGTGGTCTGCTAACAAGGCCTGTCAATGAGAACTCCTTCAAATTTCTGGAACCCACCCTTCCCCTTCAACTCTGTTGTCAGAGTTTATTTCTATGTTTTATCTTACAGAGATCAATGGGAAATTTTTCCAACTAGCCTCCCAAATCTAGTATAGTAGCTCTCAAAGTGTGCTCCCTGGACCAGTGGGCATGATCATCACCTGGGCACTTAGGAAAAATGCAAAATCTTGGGCCCTGTCACAAACCTACTAACCAGAAAGTGTGGGCGTCAGATTTTTCCTCAATCTACACTTCAAAAAACCTTTTAAGTGACTCTAGAATCATTGATGATTCGCATTGCTTCTGTCCATTCTCCAAACTGATACCCAAGTACCATCTCTAAGACTGTGACATTTGCACGTCCTTCCTCCCTCGTTAAACCTGAGTGGCTCATATTTACATGTTAGTGTTTTATTTTTTATTTTTTTAAAGATTGTATTTATTTGACAGAGAAAGAGAGATCACAAGTAGGCCGAGAGGCAGGCGGAGAGAGAGGGGGAAGCAGGTTCCCAGCCGAGCAGAGAGCCAGATGCGGGGCTCGATCCCGGGACCCTGGGATCATGACCTGAGCCAATGGTAGAGGCTTAACCCACTGAGGCACCCAGGCACCCCTACATGTTAATGTTTTAAAAGGTTGTACAGATTTCCAGTCCATGACCATGGACTATCTTTCCATTTGTTTGTGTCATCTTCAATTTCTTTCATCAATTTGTTATCATTCTCACAGTATAGACTGGAAGAATTAATATTAAAATGTCTGTACAACCCAAGGAAATCTACAGATTCAATGCAATCCCTATCAACATACCAATAGAATTTTTCACAAAACTAGAACAAATAGTCCTAAAATTAGTGTGGAACCACAAAAGACCGTGAGTAGCTAAAGCAATTTTGGAAAAGAACAACAAAAGTAGAGATATCACAATCCCAGATTTCAAGACATACCACAAAGCTATAATAATCAAAACAGTATGGCAAAAAAACAGACACATAGATTAATGTAACAGAATAGAAAACCCAGAAATAAACCCACAATTATATGATCAATTAACCCATAACATAAGAGATTAAAATATACAACGGGGTAAAGATAGTCTTTTCCATAAATGGTGCTGGGGAAACTGGACAGCTACATGCAGAAGAATGAAACCAGACAAGTTTCTTACACCATACACAAAAACAAACTCAAAGTGGATTAAAGACCTACATATGAGACCTGAAACCATAAAACTCCCAGAAAAGCAACATAGGCAGTAATCTCTTTGGCATGGGCTTTAGCAACATTTTTCTAGATATGTCTCCTCAGGTAAAGGAAACAAAAGCAAAAATAGATTATTAGAACTATACCAAAATAAAAAAAAAAGAACTATACCAAAATAAAGAGCTTTTGCATATGAAGGAAACCATCAACAAAATGAGAACATAACCTACTGAATGGGAGAAGGTGTTGGCAAGTGATATATCCAATAATATAAAAAGAACTTATATAACTCAATACCAGTAATAATAATAATAATAATAATAATAATAGTAATTACCCAGGCAATAAATGGGCAGAGAACCTGAGTAACCTTTTTCCAAAGAAGACATACAGATGGTCAAGAGACACATGAAAAGATGCTCAACATCATTCATCATCAAAGAAATGCAAATCAAAGCTACAATGGGGTACCACCTCACATCAGTCAGAACAGCTAGTATGAAAAAGACAAGAAGTAACAAGTACTGGTGAAGAAAAAGGAACACTTCTGACTGTTGGTGGGAATGTAAATTGGTGTAGCCACTGTGGAAAACAGTAATGAGGTTCCTCAAAAAATTAAAAATAGAAGTACCATATGATCTAGTAATTCCACTACTGGATATTTACCCAAAGGAAATGAAAACACCGATCTGAAAAGACATATGCACCCCAATGTTTACTGCAGCATTATTTACAATAGTCAGGATATGGAAGCAAGCCACGTGTTCATTGGCTGATGAATGGATAAAGAAGATATGGTATATACATACACTGGAATATGGCTCAGCCATAAAAAAAGAATGAAATCTTGACATTTGTGACAACATGGTTGGACCTATAGGTTATAATGCTAAGTGAAATAAATCAGACATAGAAAGACAAATGCCATACAATCTCACTTACCTATGGAATCCAAAAAGGAAAACACATGAACAAATAAACAAAAAAAAAAAACAGAAATAGACCCATAAACACAGAGAACAAATTATTGGTTGTCAGAGCGGAAGAAGGTAGGAGGATGGGTGAAATGAGTAAAGAAGAGTGGGAGAAACAGGCTGCCCATTAAGGAATGAATAAATCATAGGAATAAAAAGTATAGCATAGAGAATACAGCCAACGACACTACAATAGTGACGCAGGTGGACAGATGGTAGCTATGCTTGTGCTGAGTAGAGCATAACTTAGGATGATGTTGAATCACTATGCTACATACCTGAAATTCACACCATGTGTCAACTATATGTCAATTAAAAAAATAAAATAAAATAAGGTGTCCCATAGACTGTTCACTTGCTTTTTCTGTTATAATGCAAGTGAACTTATTACAAACTATATTTTACATGTAAAGATTATTGGTAAGAATAATAACTACCCATTACCTTCTAGAAGGCATCTACACAGGGAAGGACAGATGTCTAAAAGGACCGACTCTGTAGTTCCCTAGAGTAACTCAACCTTTGTGTTACAAAGTGTAATCATTATTGATCCTTCTTTTAAAAAACACCCTGCATAACAAGAACCTGAAGCTATCAAACTAGAACATTCTTAGAATCCAGGCACAACAGGGGCAATGGAGAGGAGAGAGCTGACTCTTAGAAACTGATCTCAGAAACCGTAGTTGAAAAAATGGAAAATGCAGAATTAACAAATTTGAAATCTACAAAAATTAGAACATACAACCAAAAAAAAAGGATTATTCTGAATTTATCTAATTCATATATTAGATTCGCCTAATATTCTTAATAAAGCTTTTAGTCTTAGATTAACCTGAGGAGGCAGGACTGTGTAGGGATTTATGGATATGGACTCTGGAAAATAAATCATTACTTCTCAAACTTTAATATGCACATGAATCATCTGCGATCTTTTTAAAAAATGCAGGTTCTGACTCCTAGGTCTGGCAAGAACTTTCTGGAAAAATTATTCTAACATCCTAAAGCCTCAGTTTCCTTATTTAAAAAATTAACAGCACCACTGACGTCAAAAAGCTGTAGTGGATATCCAGAATACACTTGACACTCTTGGGAATAAACCCAGCAAAAAACATACTCACATTAATAGTAAGAGCTGTACAAAGTTTAAATACTTAGGGAAGCACTTTAAATGGTTTCCCAAAAATAAAATATCTGTCAACTTTTCATTACTCAGTTTAAATCTACAAAGGAATTAATAATCTCACCACCCTCTCATGTAATTTCCTAAGAAATCTGGGTCTTTATTAGTTCAGAGTAGTTTTCCAGTAGATGCAAATGACTTCTCCCTTAATTCTCTTCCAGGCATCCAACATGACTGATGGTATGTCTGCTTTAACCAGGTGCAGTTTTAGGCCACAGGAAGAGAACAAAACTGTGCATATGGCCCCAGTCAAACTTTTACAACCCTAATATAGTTAATATGATTAGGCTGCATACCTAAAATGCATTTCAAATTAACATTAACTAATCTGTGGCTTGAATAATTACTGTGTCAAGGAGACATCCTTGGTCTATTTCCCCTGTCCATACTTTTTTAATTTCTTCATTTAATTATAAACTAAGCCAGTATTAGAAACTTATAGTAGAATTATGATGGTGGAAGCAACAAAGATAAGAAGGATGTATTCAGGGCACCTGGGTGGCTCAGTCAGTTAAGTGTCTGCCTTCAGCTCAGGTTATAATCCCAGGGTCCTGGGACTGAGTCTCGAAATGGGCTCCCTGCTAGGTGGGGCATCTGCTTCTCCTCTCCCTCTGGCTGCCACTCCCCCTGCTCGTGCTCTCTCTGTCCACTAAATAAATAAAATCTTAAAAAGAAAAATTTTTTTTTAAACCCAAGGATGTATTCACACATATATTTGTAGGCTGTTAAATATTAATTGTTAAATATTAATGTTCCTGTGTTATTTTGAAAACCTGCTACCTGGCTAATTGTATGGAGATGTCTAATAACGGGAGTCCCAGGACAGTACATGCTAATTAAATAGGTACATCAGAAGCTTAAGATTGAGCACAACTTGCAACTAGAAATTCTGAAAACTACCCATTTTCACTAACTTGAGTTTTCTTTCTCAACTTCAACCACCATCCTATGAAAATGTACAGTAAAATGACAGACAAGACTCAGTCTCCACTTTACCTCTTCTTCCCACTGCCTACTCCCTTATCTTTCTACCCTGGCAAAGGGAGGTAGGGAGAGCATGTGAGTCTGACAGGATTATATCCTGCATTGTTCAGGCTGTGCTCCAGAAAGCATGTGGTGGGGGTGTGTGCAGCCAATTCAGGGGAAGGGATACATTTTCCTAATTCTAACAAAGACTGCTTATGGATTAGCTGCAACTCCGGGTCAAAATTCCAGCTACATTACTGCCACATCCTCGAGCACCTTACTAAATCACTTGGATCCTCCTGTCCTGATCTGAAAAACAGAGGGCGTGCTTTATACAGAGGCTGATATGATATGATACTGCAGATGTAAAGTGCAACCCACTCAAAATGTAGATCACAGGCTGCTGCCAAGTCCTGTGTATTACATGCCCAGTAAGAAATAGATACGTACAGAAATGGAGAGCAAGTATTAGAAATTTTATAGCAATATGATGGAGTGATGTTTTATCTGTTGAATTTAGATTTGTACGTCTTTCTTTGGGTTCTTCTAATTTCATTTATGTAGTAATGCATTTATATTTAGTTTACAAAAGTTATCAAAACATACTAGATTGGGGATTTAAAAACTGGTCCCTCACTAGAATAGCTTGAGATGGGAGCATGTGGACAAAGGCCAGTACTTAGGTGCCAAAGACTGAATATTTGTGTCCCCCAAATCTATGTGGAAGCCCCATGCCCAGTGTGATGGTATCAGGATGTGGAGCCACAGGGTGGTGACTAGTTGGAAGACGGAAAACCTCAAAAAATGGGATTAGTTCAGGCTACTCTAGAAACTACAGAACACTCATGAAAGAAATTGAAGAAGATACCAAAAGGTGGAAAAACATTCCATGTTTATGGATCAGATGAATAAACATTGTGAAAATATCTATGCAGCCCAGAGCAATCTATACTTTCAATGCCATCCTCATCAAAATACCAATGGCATTTTTCAAAGAGCTGGAACAAACAATTCTAAAATGTGTATGGAACCTTAAAAGACCCCAAATCACCAAGGAAATGTTGAAAAAGAAAAATAAAGCTGGAAGCATCACATTGCCTGATTTCAAGCTCTATTACAAAGCTGTGATCACCAAGACAGCATGGTACTGGCACAAACACAGACACACAGACCAGTAGAGCAGAGAACCCAGATATGGACCCTCAACTCCATGGTCAACTCATCTTTGACAAAGCAGGAAAAAAATATCCCAGGGAAAAAAAGATAGTCTCTTCAATAAATGGTGCTGGGAAAATTGGACAGCTACATACAGAAGAATGAAACTCAACCATTCTCTTACACCATACACAAAGATAATCTCTAAATGGATGAAAAACCTCAACGTGAGACAGGAATCCATCGGAATCCTAGAGGAGAACATAGGCAGTAACCTCTTCAACATCAGCCACAGCAACTTTTTTCAAAACACATCTCCAAAGGCAAAGGAAACAGAAGCAAAAATGAACTTTTGGGATTTCATCAAGATAAAAAGCTTCTGTACAGCAAAATAAATAGTCAATGAAACTAAGAGGCAACCCACAGAACAGGAGAAGATATTTGCAAATGACACTACAGATAAAGGGGGGATATCCAAGATCCATAAAGAATTTCCCAAACCCAACACCCAAAGAACAAATAATTGAGTCAAAAGATGGGCAGAAGATATGACAGCCACTTCTCTAGAGAAGGCATACAAATGGCTAACAGACACATGAAAGAAATGCTCAACATCATTAGCCATCAGGGAAATTCAAATCAAAACAACATCAAGATACCACGTTAAATCAGTTAGAATGGCAAAAATTGACAAGGCAGGAAACAAAACATGCTGGCGAGGATGTGGAGAAAGGGGAACCCTCTTACACTGTTGGTGGGAATGCAAGTTGGTGCAGCCACTTTGGAAAACAGTGTGGAGATTCCTCAAAAAATTAAAAATAGAGCTTCCCTATGGCTCTGCGATTGCACGACTGGGTATTTAGCCCAAAGACACAGATGTGGTGAAAAGAAGGGCCACCTGTACCCCAATGTTCATAGCAGCAATGGCTACAGTTGCCAAACTGTGGAAGGAGCCAAGATGCACTTCAACAGACGAATGGATAAAGAAGATGTGGTCCATATATACAATGGAGTAGTACTCAGCCATCAGAAAGGATGAACACCCACCATTTGCATCGACATGGATGGAACCGGAGGGGATTATGCTGAGGGAAACAAGTCAAGAGAGAAAGACAATTACCATGTGGTTTCACTCATATGTGGAACATAAGGAATAGCATGGAGGACATTAGGAGAAAGAAGGGAAAAATGAAAGGGGGAGAGGGAATCAGATGGGGAGATGAACCATGAGAGACTCTGGACTTGGGGAAACAAACTGAGGTTTCAGAGGGGAGGGGGGTGGGGGGTTGGGTTAGTCCAAGGAGGGCACGTACTGCTATGAGCACTGGGTGTTATATACAAACAATGAATCATGGAACATGACATCAAAAACTAATGAAGTACTGTATGGTGACTAACATAACTAACTAAACAAACAAACAGATTAGTGCCCTTATAAAAGAGGCCCAAAGAGCCCCTTCATCCCTTCTGCCACGTGGAGACATGGCGAAAAGACAGCCATTGGGAATAAGGCTCCAACCCAGATACTGAATCTGCCAGTGCCTGATCTCGGACTTCCCTCCCTCCAGACCTGGGAGAAGTAAGTCTCTGTTGTTCATTAGCCACCAAGCCTACCACATTGGTTTAGCAGCCTGAATGGACTAAGGCACTGCGGAAGGCAGGCCAGAATGATAAGGAAGGCATTGACCCCAAATCTACTCGTAATTCCCCGTACCTTTCCTTACAGCCTCAGGGTGAAGACAGCAGCAGAACTCTCAGTGATACTGTAGGACCCCAGGGGCCCCAGATGAACAAGATTCTACTTTGCTGCCTCTGCCCACATCACCCTAGGCAGACCCAAATAAATCCATGTTGCTGGTAAAATATCTAGCTGTTTTACTTTTAAAATATCCAAGCTGAAAAGTAAAAGCAATAGAATACTAATTCACCGAACATTATTATTAGCGTTAGTGCCCGGTTTAATTCCCACAGTTAAAATTAAGGATAAACCCTTAATGAACTCCTTACTGGTCAACCTGCTATCAACAGACTCCTGTCAACATTAGAATAAGCAAAGAATGAATGATTATGGATGAATTCTCTAGAACCGTGCCATCCAATACTAAACAAGCTCATATACATAGACCCTTGAAATAAGCAGACTTAAAGATTTGTGGGGTTTTTTTTATTTAAGAATTTCATTTTGCCTGTCTCTTTATACTTTTTTTTAATGTGGCTACTAGAAAATGGAAAACTGCATGTGTGGCTTGCGTTGTATTTCTTTGGGGCATCAATGATCAATAAGAACTAACAAATTCCGACAAACTACTAAACAACTTAGCTTGTACTTAGATTTCCTTTTTATTAAGTTCAAAAACAAAAGGAAGCTAAAGATGGCATCTGTGTCAAAATTTTCTTGGCTGTTTTCTTGACCTCACTTACAGGTCCGTTAAAACAAAAACAGAAACAAAAATAATAATAATAAAAAAACATACATCAGCTTTGCTCCCAGTTAGATGGCAAAAGCAAAACAAGTCAAAAGCACACTTCGAGGGAAGGATGTGCCTCAGATGCTAGAGTCTGAGGCCCCTGAGTGAGTTTAGGAAGATTCTTCTTTCCGCCACACGATACTCCAGAGAATTAAAACACCACATATTCAAAATCCTTTCTTTGAGCCTGATCTGAACTGTCCAATTAATCAAATGTAGTTCACACGACATGCTGACTATAAAAAGATTAACCTAAATGAAGCTATTTAGAGAAATTAAAATAATCTGTTTGCTTTTTACTGTTTACAGAAATCGTACCTGATCTTTAAGTGTCAGTGTCAGCACTGAAATGTAGAAAGGAACAAAACAGCAGAGTATCCTCTCGCACACACGCCCGCAACAGTTTCATGGACGTGTTTCCATACTTTCAACAGAATCTTTCCTTTCCTGTATGTCTTCTAAACAACGTCCTTCCATGACAGGCCCGATTCCCTCTGTCGACTGGCCCATTTGATCTGAGGCTCTAAATGGAGCTTAATGGTGGCAAACTACAAATGTTAGCCGAAATTCCCATTCTGTTCAATAGTCCGCTCTCTCCCCTCGTACACTTGCCTTGGCCCCAACATCTTTTATTTTTGTCCTCCTTAGTTTTTTATCCTTTGTACAATATCATTTCATCTGTTTCTCTTCCTGCCTCAGGAAACAATATCTTAGATGGTTATTTCTCCAATTATTTCCCTGGATTCTCTCTCCACTTCCTACCACCTAACCTACAAGCACAGCAAGGCCCCTTTGCTGATTTTTTTTTAAACTGCTTTTCTTTCTAGTGTAAAAAGTTCATCCATAGTCTCTAGAAGGGCCTCAGAAATTTATACGTATATGTATGCTGTATGGATGGCTCACAGTTCTGACTACAGGTCCGTGTCTTCATTTACCTCCTGGGCTCTTCCACTTGGAGGCCTCCCCTCCTTCTCCAACTCAGCACTGACCAGACTAAGCTAAGCACATTTATTCAACAAAAGTAAGGGCCTTTGCAGCAGGTCCCATGTTTAAGAAATTATGCCACAAAATCCTCTTGATTATTTAGCGATAGAGCTTCTGAGTTTTTGTGGTCGCACAGCTGGTCAGCTAACATAGCATTCTTCACGGCCTCCTTTACACCTAGGTATGGCCACGTGACCAAGGAAGAGACAACAGAATGTGGAGAACAAAACAGCACAGCCTCAAAAAGGAATCTCTTTGCTCTCTACTTGCTCTTTCCTTCTTCGATTCTGCTTAAACGCAGAATTATGGAAACAAGCCATCTTCAGCCACAATATACCCCCGGGACCAGGAACCAACAACAGAGGTTGGAATTCTGTGCCTGGACCACCCAGTGGAAGGGAGCCGTCCTGCCTCCCTGGACAATTACCTGCCCAGACATTTCCATAAGGAGGGAGATGAACTTTCTGTCTTTCAAAGGTACAGCCCAACCAGGATTTTAACCCAGGCATTCCTTTGGTACAGGCATTCTTGTAGACGCAGGGGCAAATGCACAGAAGACCAAGAAGCGGGAGGAAGTCGTCACCCTCGGTTCACCCAGCTCTGTTCCACAGCCCCTGTCTCTCAGCCAGGGCCACCACCCGTCCGACACCAGTACAGAGACCTTCGACCCAGATGGCTTCTTAAATAGAGGTTCCTACTCTCCACTTTGAAAAGTCATTTCTCTCTAGGACAAAGCCATGGAATATCCATTTTCTTAAAAACTCTGCAGCTCCCGGTGATGCAATTTAGGAAAGCATTCAAATATTTGCTGATTTAATTGTGATTCTACAACTAAACTCAAGTCAACACTGAATAAGAACTTCCGTAATTTGACAGAGTCATGTCAAGATACGGTAGAAAGCCAATGGGAACTCTATTTATTATGTAACGAAAATAACATATGTTTAATGTATGTTTAATAATAAAATATGTTTTTATGTTATAAAAACATAACGAAATTATGTTTAAGTGATAATTTAATCAGTCCACAATGGTGTTTGTAGTTAGTTCAGAACTTTTAGAAAAGTATGTATATCATCTAGTATTCCATGTGACATAAATAATAGCAATTAAAAATTGTAGCATCAAAACGCTACACATTAAATATCCAACAAACAGATAACTTGAAGTTGCAGTTTCTTAAAATCTACTGAAATCACACACTAAAGAAACTAAGTAACTGGCTCGCAGTCTAAACGCAGAGTCACCGCAAGGGTTTTGTTTCCTAATTCCTAGCCAAGGAGAGTGCATTGCTTTCTTCTGAAATGCTTTGGCAGGACCCTGCTGGAAACTGATATCAGATTAGAGGGATAAATGGCCAGATCCAATAAGGCAAATCCTTCTGAGTAGGGTAAGATAAGAAGAGTCAACTACAGAGATTAGGTAGTGGTAAATTCCAAAGCAGAATTATAGAATGTAAAAATGGTTGTTTCTCACACAGATATTAGACCACAAGGCAATATATCTTTTTTTTTCTTTTTAAGATTTTATTTATTTATTTGACAGAGAAAGAAGAACAGACAGTGAGAGAGGGAACACAAGCAGGGGAAGTGGGAGATGTAGAAGCAGGTTTCCCACCGAGCAGGGAGCCCGACGTGGGGTTCGACCCCAGGATCATGACCTGAGCCTAAGGCAGAGGCTTAACCACGGAGCCACCCAGGGGCCCCTCCGGGCAGTGTATCAAGTGGTATGGAACGTACTCAAGAGCAACAGATGCAAAAAGCATCCAAGAACGGTCTAATGAGAAAGCAACAAGAGAATATGAGAAATACGAAACAGTGAAAACTCAACAAAAAGTTTAAGAATAGAAGGAGATGCTGAGAGAGCATAATTCCCAGACTCAGAATTTCTAGCAATTTGAATGGTATGGAGGTAAGAAATCTGAACTTCAGTCCACATCTTTGCTTGGATCAGCAGCTGTGCAATTCAACAAGTCCTCTACCCCGTGCATCGACAGAAGAGAGTTAATGATCCATATGCAATATTCCAGTCACATAAGACCATCAAGTATGCAACATGGAATATTTTTAAAGTATAAACATGTAGCAAATGCAAGGGGTTGGTGTTAATTTAATAACCCAATAAGTAGCGGTTATATTTCATAATGTTGGGAAAGCACTTGAGCTGATTCCAGCAAGAGAAAAAACAAGCAATCATAGAAACTCATAAGGAATAAACCACATAAAGTTTGGTAAACTCTAGAACTGAGAGAACCACCCCCACACGGCCCAATCCCCACCCCCTAGCAATTTGCAGAGTGCTGCTTCTCTAAGGGTTCTTTAGATATACTGTTGGTCATCTCCTAACTTTGACACGGCTCAGTTTTCTTATTTTGGAAAGACATGGGCGTCTCCAGATTACTGAGGCAATGAGTATCAGGAACCAAAAGCCTTCTCTGCACTGTCTGATCCTATTTCAAGAAAACAGCAAACATCTTAAATCTTGACTAGTCTGCACTCAAAAGTGAAGAATGTTGTATGGGATTCTGCAGAGCAAGAGGTTATCAGGGATTTTTCCGACCGACCGCGTCTTATTTACACTACCACCTTCTCCTAGTCCGATTCCTGTTAAGCCTCAGGGCAGGGTGGCCAGCCTCGCAGGCATCCCACGGCATTCCAAGGGCTGCAGACCAGAGGAGGCATTGACACTGAACATGCCCAGGCGGTATCTCCAGACTATCTTGTTGGTGGACAAGCCTGACTACCTGGGCAGCTTCAGCACAATCTGGGAAACAAAACAGGTACAGTCTGCTAATTGGTGAGATCTCTGCATCCCTCTGACTATGAATCTAGAAGTCAACCTTGAAAATAAAGCAGTCTCTTCGGACAGAGCCAAACTGCTTCTTTACTTAGTCCGGGATGAGCCTCTCGGCACGGGCGGCAAGCTTCGGCGTAGTGGGGAGCCACCTGCTTTGAGTCAACCTCAGAAGGGGACTGATGGCTCTGGAATTTGGTAAGATTCCCAGGCAGACCCTGGGTGCTCTCCTTGTCTGGCAACATCTCCCATTAGGTGGTCTTCGAATAAATTTAAGACTTCAGTGTAAAAAGCTGTGTTTCCTGGTTCTAATAGAATCTGAGCGTGGTCCCTCAACTAAACGGGTTCACTGTTTTGGTTCCCGCTTTTATTCTCATTTAGTCCAAGATCCCGACACCACTCTCCCAGTTCCATACCCCCGGTATTCCCAAGGAATTGGAAGCGTGAACTTCTAGTAAGTGCAAGAAGTCTGTGGGACATCTTCTCACCAGATCAAAACTACTATCCACCAGGATCTCCACTGTTTCTCAACACAGGACACGGCCCTCTGCCATCTGCCATTCATACCCCATTATAGATCACTGGATCAGAAATCAAGTCAGACACAAAACACATCATTAAAAACAGTAAGGGTATGTTACATAAAGACCATTTGATAAACTCTAAGAAATGTGTGTCACTCCTTGTTTTGAGAAAGGTGCTCTCAGAGTGAAATCTACCCAGCCTCTGCCATCAGACACCTTTCCCCACTCAGCGGCTTGCCTCTTCTCTCCTGCAGCCTAGAATGCAGGCAGGTAAAGAGGAGCAGAGCCACAGGCCTGGGCCAAATAAGTTCGAACTGAATGAAGTCATTAAACATCCTTACAGTTTGGTCCCTACACAGCATGTTCAAATCGCATCTGCCAAAATAATAACGAGTAGGTACTGATTCACCGAAGAAGAAAGCAACGTTCAGAATGTGAAACCGGTAAAAGATCCACAACAGCTCGGGGCAGGCGGGAACTTCCACTCAGCTCTGCCTGACCCCGAAGCCCACTTGTTCCTCCCGCACTCAGCCCCTTCAGCCGGGCACGCACACGTGCACACACGCCCCTTAGAACACCTGTATGTCACAGCACAAGAATCCACTAACAATAAAACAAGGGAAAATCCTGGGGTTTTTGATATATTCTGTTAAAAGGATAAGTTTAAAAGAATTAGAAATTCAATTCCTGGGGTGCCGGGGTGGCTCCGTTCAGGGTCTGACTCTTGATTTTAGCTCAGGTCATGATCTTGGTGTCTGGCTCCAGGCTGTGCATGGAGCCTGCCTAAAGATCCTCTCTCTCAGGGTGCCTGGGTGGCTCAGTCATTAAGCGTCTGCCTTGGGCTCGGGTCATGATCTCGGGATCCTGGGATCAAGTCCCACATGGGGCTCCTTCCTCGGCGGGGAGCCTGCTTCTCCCTCTGCTTAGGCTCTCTCTCTCTCTCTGACAAATAAATAAATAAAATCTTAAAAAAAAAGATTCTCTCTCTCCCTTTCCTTCTACCTCTCACACACACTCTCTCTAAAGGGAAGGGAGGGAAGGTGGGAGAGAGGGGGAAAAAAGGAAAGAAAAAGGGAGAAAGGGTGAGGAAAGGAAAGGGAGAGGAAAGGGAAGGAGAACACAGGGAGAGGAAAGGAGAGGTAAGGAAAGGTAATGAAAGGAAGAGGGAAAAAAAAGGAAATTCCTTATTATCTCAACCTCCCCTTTCTTGGATTATAGTGAAGCCTTTAGGATGATCTTGGTTAACAAAACAAAGTCAGCAACAATAATTCAAAAAACCCCAATCTAAAGTGATCCTAAAGAAATTAATGAGAAAAATGACATTAAGTTAGGTTTTAATAAAATGTCTGTTCTAATTAAGTTACATTTCCAAATTTCATATTTCATTTCTATTACAGTAACAGGAAATAAAACATAGAAATAAATAATACTATGCTCTTAAAATGAAGTACTTTTCTAATTAAAACCAACTACCATAAATCCCCATCTCTCTTTACTTCCTAAACAAGAGAAAACATACAGAGAGGCTGAAACTCCTTGAATTAAAACAAAACAAAACAGAACAAAACAAAAAAACACACACACTCACACACACAATGTTCTCTTATATGTTCTTTGGCCATACATAGCCTTTTGCCAGCATAGCCAGTTTTAACCTGGTCCTTCACCATTTCAAATATCTTGGTGGTCAGAAAACAATGTTTCGTCTGATAGCTCCCACAGACTTGTGGAATTGTCTTTTTCTCTTCAAAAATTCCTTCTAAAAATCTGGTTTTAGATCTCTAAATGTTAACAACTTTAACATTATGTTTTTAGCATTTAAAACTCACTGGGAACTCTTACAGGCTAAGCCTAGAACTAAAGCATCAAAAAAAAAAAAAAACCACGTGAAAATATGAGTACATCTACATGCTTCATAATATTACTAAAAATACTTGGATATCAAATAGGTCTACAGAATACGGACATCAACATCTCACTTCATATTTTAATATTATCAGTGAGTGATGTTAATTATCATAAATCAAAGATAGGGCACAGATATGACACAGGTTAAAGTAATGTTAATGACAAAACCAAATGAATAAAAGACTTATTGAAACCATTTTACCATCTATTATTATCTTATGGCAGCTACATTGAGAGAACACTACTTGGGATATAATAAGGACTTTACACATTGTCGATTTGTAGAATTGCTGCAAAAACCCAATAAAGCAGTGACTGTTACTGTCCACATTGTAGAGCTGGTGACACACCCATGGAGTTTCAGAGCAGGGTAAGTACCTAGGCCATCTGGCCCAGGTCTGCCCTCTGAGTCCCTCCCTGGCACAACCTGGAAACCTTCAATATGAAGAGCACACTTTTCGACAAGGCATTTCACACACTGCTTCATTTTCCCCACTCTAGGCACCCTGTGTAATCATGTGCAAGTAAGGACAAAGAAAACATAATGGGAATAAATGTACTTTTCACACTTAGCTAAAAAGCAAACTATTGACCAAAACCCCCATCTGAATATTCTGTTTTGTATTACTCAATTTCAGGCAAAATATGAAAACCAAACGCAAGCCAAAATAGTTCCCTTCCTTTGTAGTATAACCACAACATGCCACAGATAAATTGAGATTTTTAAAAGTGCTATCGTGAAGAAGTTAAATATTCAGGAAATGAATGACCACCTAGCATAAACTTATTGAGTAGAATCACGTAATAAATGTTTAATTTTTCCAGTGACTGTTTTTCAGTTTGTAGCCTATTCCAGCATTCTGCCTTTCTTCCTGTTCTTCAGCCAGGGGCAATGACATTACTTCCTGGCCCTTGCAGAGAGACAAAACTCGACTGCTGGCTCTACCCACGGATGCTTTAAGCAGTGTGATATAAGATATCTAAGAGGGAAAATCGCATTTGACGCCATCCCGTGGAAGGACACATTTCCAGCTTCCTTGAAATTGTACAGTCTTTATTTTTGGAAATGACATACTGACAAAAGCAACTGGCTGATTTGCCAAAGACCTCTTGGAGTTTGGAAGTAAAAGAGTGATAAACACTGACTTGTCAGTGAGCAAATATATCGTGTTCCTATTTAGGGAAGAGAAGTTTCAATGTGTGGCCTTTACAGACCCATAGTCTTCTCTCTGATGGCACCATTGAGGGACATTTTCCCTTTCTTCATCAATTCCATTTATATACTTATTTACTTATTTAATTTCTTTTATTTTAAAAGACTTATTTACATATTTTAGAGAGGAAGGAGGAAAAATGGAGCGGGGAGGGGCAGAGGAAGAGAGAAATTTAAGCAGACTCTGTGCAGAGCCTGATGCAGGCCTCCATTTCAGCACCCCGACATGGTGACCTGAGCAGAAGGCAGGAGTCAGAGTCTTAACTAAAGGAACTTTTCACGGTACTAAATTACTGTCACCCTCTCACAGAACAACAGTCAAATCATTCATTATTCATATCCCTGAAGACATCTTAAACTCTCTTGTCCCGAAGTCTCAAGTTCGTGCTTTGCTATTCAATAAATAGTTCTTCCAAAGTGGCTAGCATTTAAATTTTAATATTGTCACTGAATCATAAGGATAGTAAAGCGAACAAAAATAAAGGCAATGCTTATATGCTGGCTAACTGAACATAATAAAAAATCTAAAAAAACAAATAATAAATGAATAAATAAAGGTAGTACTTCAGTTAATCTGTATATATGAAGATACTCTGGTAATATCACTCAGATCACTAAATGGAACATCATCAGTATCCCTGAAGGTACCATTCACACCTCTTTCCTACCAATACGTCTCCCCAAATCCATTCTGACTTCTACATCCACAGATTATTGTGGTCTGCTCTTGAACATCGTAGACATGGAAACATACTATCGAACTGGCTTTGTCTATGAAATCTGTCGTTGCTGAGTATCATGACGGATCGTCACTTCGCATTGTCAACCATTACTCCCTTGTGTAGCTACATCACAATTGATTCCTCCATTCTAATACTGATGAAATTGGAAAGGTTTTCAGTTTAGAGCTATTATAAAGAGTGCTGTTATAAGCATTCTTGTACATGTATTTTCATGGACATATGGACTCATTTCTCTTGGATATACACACATAGGAACAAAACTACTGGGTCACAGTATATGTACTAAATTTTAGTATTTACTACAAATAGTTTTCCAAAGTGGTTGTATTTGTTTGGAACTTCAGTAGACTAATAAAATGAAAAAAAAAAGAAAGAAAGAAAGAAAGAAAAGAAAACCTTCATATTTTTCAATAATTTTCTTAAAGATTTACAAAACATAGTTGTGGTAGAATTATTAAATATCTCAGAACAAAAGCACAAGAGTAAATGAGTCACATAGGAGCCCATAAATCAGTTATGTTTTCCAACACCACACCTACAGAAATGCACAATTAAGAACATATACACTAAGTTATATATTCACCAAATTAAGTTTTAATTCCTTTACCTATAACCTTTGGCTAAACACTTAGAAGCAGAAGATATAAAAATACACAGTATTAGATATATTTCAAATGTCCATAAATATAACCATAAAATAAATTTCTAATGGATAGCTAAATCATGTCCACCCTATAGATGTTTGATTAAAAGTAATTTTGAATAACCTGTAAGTACACAAGCATCCTTGCTAAGTGCTCCTGGCAAATGTTTATTTCTGGATTGGATTTTCCCAAACAGTGCATGGTGTTTCCCTCCTAGAATCTGCGCATAATATGTTCAGAGAAGACAAGTCAAATCTAATTAATCAAAACTAAGAAACTGAATCAAATCAAAATAATAAGGAAGCAAATCATCTTTTTTAAAAGGAGTCATTCAAAAGTCAAATAAAAGCAATATCAGAATCAGATGTTATTTGGGATTATGAGCTTGTTTCTCCCAGCTCAGCATCATTCTCTTGAGTTTAGGGCAGCAGGAAGGCAAAGAGACTCAAGATGTACATACAGAATTCTATATACCGTCCATACACAGAGTATCCTCTATGTACACATTCTCAATGTGTATATGTACTTCATATGCACTCTGTAGGTATACATACAATCTACACATTGAGCATAACTCAACTCTAACCTTCTCGCAAAGCGCAGTCTTATTCTGCAACCCCCCTGCCCCGCCTTTGTTGCAAAGCTGAGGTGCTAAGCTCAGTGCTTACAACGGTCGGCACTGACTATAGAAGCATGGAGTGAATTAGCCTCGCATGGAGTCTCTGGTTATCTAAATGCTCCTGCTAACTTCCCTTTTGTCACTACACAATGATTCAACCTGTCTCCCAGTCTGGAAGAGATTCCATCCCAAGATTAAAAAAAAAAACAAAACAAAAAACGGCCAGCTGGACTGGCCTTTGGTCTGTTTTTAAAAATCCAAACAAGGGAAAGATACTGGATACGCAGAGCAATAAACAAGTGCATGGTAACAACGCCCCAGGGCCGGCAACTGATGAGGGGACGACCCAGACCCATCGAATCACAGGGTCTGTGCAAAGGGATGAGCTAGGACTGCCAGATGCTAACATGTATAGCTGGGCCAAGACCCACCTAAGCAAGAGGGAACAGTAGGGCTCTTATAGAAATCAATGAAAATTTTCTAAGTTGGTGGCAACTCACCTGACTCTACCTATTAATTACCTGTTTAAGAATAATCAACAATGGGGCGTCTGGGTGGCTCAGTGGGCTAAAGCCTCTGCCCTCAGCTCAGGTCATGATCCCAGGGTCCTGGGAGAGAGCCCTGGTCCTGGGATCAAGGCCCACCTGTGGCAAGCAGGGAGCCTGCTTCTTCCTCTCCCTCTGCCCCCTCCCGGACATCCTCCTGTGCTTTCTCTATCAATAAATACAATCTTCTTTAAAAAGAAAGAAAGAGGGGCGCCTGGGTGGCTCAGTGGGTTGAGTCTCTGCCTTCAGCTCAGGTCATGATCTCAGGGTCCTGGGATCGAGTCCCGCATCGGGCTCTCTGCTCAGCAGGGAGCCTGCTTCCTCCTCTCTCTCTGCCGGCTTCTCTGCCTACTTGTGATCTCTGTCTTTCAAATAAATGAATAAAATCTTTCTAAAAAAGAGAAAGAAAGAACGAAAGAAAGAAAGAAAGAAAAGCAAATAAGTATCACAACAATTTTACAAATACTCTTTAACTTTATCTCAGATTGATATCTTGGCCTAGAAATACCTCTATTTAATCACACAAGAATGACATACAGGTTTTTTTCTCAACTGCTATGTGGAGATACATTAGGACATTAAAGAATCATTCTTGATTTAATACAGTATCTCAGGCTGCTTCTTCTCCCCTTCCAATTTGTTTTAAATAAATATTTTTTATAAAAATAAAAAAATAAATTTTATAAAAGTAAATAAAATAAAATAAATTTTATTTATTTATTTGGCAGAGAGAGAACACAAGCAGAAGGAGATGCAGGCTCCCGGCTGAGCAGAGCCTGATGTGGGGCTCGATGCCAGGACCCTGGGACCATGACCCGAGCCGAAGGCAGAGGCTTTAACCCACTGAGCCACCCAGGCGCCCCAACTCCCCTTCCAACTTTTGAACTGGAAGTCAGAAACCTAGTAACTAAAAGTAAAGGCAAGAAAGAGAAGAATTCAAGTTTGTACAATTGGTGTGATCAAACACGCCTGATTTGATAAAACATAAGGCCAGAAAACTAGCCAGTAAAGGCAGAGTAACCTCTTGTTTCCTCAGGATCACAGGAAATACAGGAATTATTCTCATCTGATTCAACAGGATTTTCTAGTTATGCCTAATCTGTGGAGAGTCTGCTACCCACATATCTTTTTGCTACCGACAGAAAGGTCGTATACCTCTCCTAAGGCAGAAGTTACCTGGTTATTCTCCAACGTTCAATTAGGACAATTGGGACATATGTCTCTGCGGTAGAAAAGAAACAGACATGCAAACCCAGACTGGATTTGGGCTTAAAGAGACACAAACTGGCATCTTCACAAATAATGCTCCAGTGCACTCACCCTTCCAAGGCCTCTTTCCCTTTCTTCTACAATGGGTTTCCCCTTTTCTGGAAGTTCTCTATACCCTTGATATCTTCTCCGACAGAAGTTCTGCCCAGTGTGTAAAATTTCTCTGGCCCTCCTCACCTTTTTCTCCTCCTTTCAGGGTAAGAATCATGGCGAGGGTAGGGGGGATGAGTATCACCTGAGGAGGTTGTTAATGCAAAAAAAATTCAATAATTTGTTCGAATTTTTTCTGCCTTTATTTTATTTTATTTCTTTCGCTTTATCCCCATAGAAAACCAGCTGAATTGTGGGCTAAAGGGCTGGCTAACTGGAATGGATGGAAAGGAATGAACGGATTATCACAGCTATCAAGCAGTTAAAAAAATATCTTTTCAATAAAAGGATCCAGGGAAAAAAATGAATTCATGCACTGTGCAATTTTATTCCTACCCACCTCTCTCTTAACCATCTGAAAGGCTGACTCACATACACCCATGCTTTAAAGAAACTATGAAATATTTATATTGTCACCTGTAGGTATTGCAGTAGTTCTCAAGAACCCATTTCCAAAGTTCCCGAATCATTGGAATAGCCCACTTAGCTTTCAAGGTAGGGAGAAGATCAATGTGCAGTGTTTGAGATCTTTGCCTTGCTTCTGACTCTTTGTTTAAAAATACAGAAAGAGGAGGAATTTAATATTTCCATTTTACCCCCAATTAGTCGGAGAAACTAGGTCCTATTCCCTCCAAGGTAACTGTACTGAGTTTTTCAGAATAAGTAACATCTTTTTACATGTCAACTACTCTGTAGACCTTAGCATGAGTCTTTATAAAGACATTATGTTAATCCCTACCAATGACCTGTGTCGTTACAAAAATCAATAAAATAATCTTAGCAAAAGATGATTTCACATGCTCCGAGGAAGAAACATAAAGAGAACTTAGACTCACTCCTGTCACTATATTTCAGCATAGTATTTAAAGCCAAGCCATAGCAAATGGAGAAAAGAGAAATAAAAGGTATGAAATAAAAAGTATCCAAATTGAAAAAGTAAAACTGTCACCACTTACAGATGACATGATACTATATATAGAAAACTCTGAAGACTCCACCAAAACACTATCAGAACTAAAAAATGAATCATAAAGTTACAAAATAAATGTATATATAAATCTGTTGCACCTTTATATACTACAAGGAATTATCATAAAGAGAAATTAAGAAAACAATCCCATTTTAATTGCTTTAAACAGAATAAAAGACCTAGAAATAAATTTAATCAAAGGACAGAAAGACCTATATTCTGAAAATTATAATATACTGGTGAAAGAAATTAAAGACAACACAAATAAATGGAAAGATATACTGTACTCATAGACAGGAAAAAATAAAATTGTAGAAATGTCCATACTACCGAAAGCAATCTACAGACTAAATGCAAACCCTTCAAAGTACCAATGGCGTTTTTCAAAGAACTAGAACAAATAATCCTAAAATTTGTGTGGAAACACAAAAGATCCCAAATAGCTAAAACAATCCTGAGAAAGAAAAAGAAAACTGGAGGTATGACTCTCCCTGATTTTAAACTACACCACAAATCTATAGTCTTTAAAAAATAGTATGGTACTGGCACAAAAACAGACACACAGATCAATGGGATAGAATGAAGACTCCAGAAATAAACCGACATTTATATGATTAATTAATCAATGATACAAGAGGTAAGACTATACAATGGGAAAAAAACAGTCTCTTCAATCAATGGTGTTGGGAAAGCTGGGCAAATGCACACAAAACAACAAAACTGAAGGCCTTTCTTATACCACACACAAAAATAGACTCAAAATCGCTTTAAAGACCTAAATGTGAGACTTGAAACCATGAAATCCCTAGAAGAATTTCTAGGAATCCAAACAAAAAGGCAACCTACTGAATGGGAGAAGATATTTACAAATGATACTTAATTATAAAAGACATATAAAGAACACACACAGTTCAATATCAAAACAAACAAACCCAAAGAGTGCAATCTAAAAATGGGCAGATGACCTGCATAGAAATTTCTCTGAAAAAGACATCCAGATGGCCAAAGAACACATGAAAAGATGCTCAACATCACTCATCATCAGGGAAATGCAAATCAGAACCACAGTAGATAGCAGCTCACACTTGACAGAATGGCTATTATCAAAAAGACAGGATAAAGAAGACATGGTGTTCAACACCCAAAGAACAAATAACCCAATCAAGAAATGGGCAGAGGACATGAACAGACATTTCTGCAAAGAAGACATCCAGATGGCCAACAGACACATGAAAAAGTGCTCCACATCACTTGGCATCAGGGAAACACAAATCAAAACCACAATGAGATACCGCCTCACACCAGTCAGAATGGCTAAAATTAACAAGTCAGGAAATGACAGATGCTGGCGAGGATGCAGAGAAAGGGGAACCCTCCTACACTGTTGGTGGGAATGCAAGCTGGTGCAACCGGCTCTGGAAAACAGCATGGAGGTTCCTCAAAAAGTTGAAAATAGAACTACCCTATGACCCAGCAATTGCACTACTGGGTATTTACCCTAAAGACACAAACGTAGTCATCTAAAGGGGCACGTGCACCCGAATGTTTATAGCAGCAATGTCTGCAATAGCCAAACTATGGAAAGAACCTAGATGTCCATCAACAGATGAATGGATAAAGAAGATGTGGTATATATACACAATGGAATACTATGCAGCCATCAAAAGAAATGAAATCTTGCCATTTGCAACGACGTGGATGGAACTAGAGAGAGAAAAACAACTATCATATGATCTCCCTGATATGAGGAAGTGGAGATGCAACATGGGGGGTTTGGGGGGTAGGAAAAGAAGAAAAGAAACAAGATGGGATCGGGAGGGAGAGAAACCATAAGTGACTCTTAATCTCACAAAACA
>PISX010016015.1:0-47515 GCA_004024625.1 Mellivora capensis
TGGACTGTGCTACCCAAGTGCCCCTTGAAATTCTTAACGATGTTTGAACGAGGGGCCCTACATTTTCAATTTGCGCCAGGCCCTGCAAATTAGGTACCAGGCCCCTATGGGATGGGGATGAGACTGTCCCCCAGGGGGCCAGGAAACAGCATCCCACAGAGAGAGGGCAGAGTTGAGGGCGTGACTTATCCCTGACACTGTGTGACCCTGGACAAGTCCATCCCCCCCACTGCTGGGTCTCAGTTTCCCCACATGAATGTCGAGGAGGGCAATTAGGTGGTGAGATGTGAAGACCTAGAAGGGGGTGGGGAGGCAGAGTAGGAGAGTTTAGAGGGAAGGCCTTCTCCTGGCCCACTTTCTCTCCCCACCTGTCTTCCCAGCCCTCCTGGACCCGCCTGGGAGCTAGCTAATCTGATTAGAGAATCCTGTGGAATGTGCTGCTAGTGCCAGCGGGTCCGGTTCTCCTGACAAACACCCTGTTTACACTGTTCTGGGGTTGTCGTCCTCCCAGGACTTGGTGGCCACTCCGATCCCTTAGAGGCTTTGGTGACTGTGCCCCTCCACCCCCCTCTGCAGCCAACTCCTCCGCAGAAAACCAAACTGTCTTTAAAGATCTCCCCCTACCTGGGAATAATGGGGTGGCCCAAGACCTCCCAGCCCCAAGCCAAGGCTGGTCTGAGCGAGCCTTGGGTAAGCCCCGCTCCCCAACTTAACCCAACCTGGAGCCCTCGAGCCCTAGGCTGACTTTGCAAGAGCTGATCAGCCCTACAGATTCCTCCTTGACCCTGTAGTACGAGGGGAGGCCCAACGCCTCTGGTGTGAGCCCCCCCCAACAGAAGTCCTCTAGATTCCAACCCTGCGTGCTGGGCAGGGCTCCAGGCAGGTAGAGGTGGAAGATGGGTGATCTCCAAGGGGCCAGGGACCACCACAGGAAGCTAGACCGTTTGGCATCTAAGCTCTATCTAGCCCAGCATCTCATTTGGTGGCGGTTAAGCAGGTAAGTTACACTGCCTGAAATGGACCATAAATTGAATTCTTCATCCTTCTGAAACTCTGTTCCTCCTTCTGGGCCCCCCTTCTCCAAGGGGAAGCATCCATCTATCAGGCACCCAGGTCCCCTCCCACCCTCCTCTACCCTGTTCTGCACTTGCCCTCTGGCTTCCAGGTGTGTTTGGCCAATGGGAGGTACCATCTGCAGAAGGAGGTGAGGTTGGGGTGTTTGCTCCCCAGGCTCCCTCCCTGCCAGGCTCCTTGGAGCTGCAGCTCCGGCCAGGCACCTTCTCCCACATTTGCCTTGTCTTGTTCCAGCAAGCTTGCCCTCCCACTACGTCTAGGCGGAGGGGTGATGATGGCTCCCAGATGCGGCTCACCTGGGTGCCATGCCACCCCTTGTGGGCTTCTGTAGACTTGTAAGCAGCCACTTTGTTATGCTCCCCTCCCCCTTGTTGAGCATGCCCTCTGCTTCCAGCCAAGCCAATGCTGGAAACACCCTCACCCCTCTTCTACCTCCCCCACAGTCACCAGTCCTCCTCATTGTACCCTATCACTCCCAAACCCACCCCCTTCTCTCGTCTGCCCCACTTGTCATCTGCAAACTGGATTCTCCACCCCACTCTGGTTCCCCCAACTCGTCCTTCCTCAGCAGCCACAGTGGAGTCTTAAAACGCAAATCTCGGAGAAGATATTTTGAATATTGAAAACATTTTCTCATGAAAGCAGGACTTGCTTACCATGCAAAATGTCAAAGAGAGTTATAAAGTGAAAAGTAAAAATCGCCCTCCTTTTCTAGCCCCCACAGCATCCCCTAACCTCAGAGTCACCATGCTTGAGGGTTCCTGTGGTTCCTGACACACGTTTTCTACTCATACGTGCATGTATTTTTTACTCATGCAAATGGAATCATATCATAAATAAAAGCCTGCCAGTATTTTTCATTTCTAACGCATCTTGGAGAACGTCGCACATCACGTGCATAGATTACCTCTTTCTTTTTAGCTGGTTGCTTAGTCTTGTGTGACATGAATCTACCACAGCTTTCGCATCTATTTCCCTGTCTGTGGGTGTCTGATAATTTCACGTTTTTGATGGCTACCGATATTGCTGGCATGGGCTTTCTTGTCCAGATACTGCTGTGCCCATGAGTGCGCATTTCTGGAGGGCTGACTTGCTACAGAGAGTATGTGTGCTTGGACAGATGTGTCCAATTGTCCTGCCAAACACGGTCCAATCTACACTCCCACCAGCAAAAGGTGACGGGGTCTATTTCCCCACATCTCTGTCAAAACTGGGTTTGAAGAAGAAAACCTAGCCGTGTGAATTTCCTGCTTGAAACCCCTCACTTCTGAAAAAGGCCACGGGCGTGGGCTGGGTGGGCATCCTAACTGCCTTCCAAAAGGAGGAAGGAGGGGAGGGTCGCTTTGCAGTGACAGTAGGAAAACCTGATGACCATGACCGCAGCCAGATGATGAAGGTCAACATCAAGAGAAGAGAAGTCGGACTGACAGTAAGTAGTCTTGTTACGCAGTCATGAAAATGGCCTTTTATCTCTGTGCTCTTTCTCCCCAAAACCCATAACCCCTGACGAATCATGAGAAAAGCATCAGACAAGTCCTAATTGAGGGACAGTCTACAAAATACCTGACGAGTTCTCCTCAAAACTGTCAAGGTCATCAAAAACAAGGAAGGACTAAGAAACCGTCACAGCCAAGGTGTGCCTAGAAGGACTGGACAACCAGGATAGCCTGGATAGGATCCTGGGGCAGAAAGAGGACGTAAGGCAAAAGCTAAGGACATCTGAATAAAGTATGGACTTAACTTAATAATGTACTGATACCGGTTTGTTAGTTATAACAAATGTACCATACTAAGATAATAATAATTGGAGAAACTGGGCATGAAGGAACTCTTTGTACTACCTTCACAATTCTTCTGGAAATCTAAAACTGTTCTAAAACATAGTTTGGAAAAACAAGCCTTGTGTGAGCATCGAGTGACCTATGAGATCTGGCCCTTGTCCGCTGTTGTGTCTCTCTCCTCTTTCCTCCTGGTACATTCTGCTCCCATTATATCTCCAAGTCGAATTTGCTAGAAAGCACCACGATCAATTCTTTCAGGCAAACGATATCCGTCTCCCTGGATATTCTTCTCCCTTCTCTTCCTGATGAATACTTCCTACTCAAAGTCAAAACCCCAGGTCAAGAAGACTTCCTCTGAAGAGCCAGTGTCTCTCTCTTGGCCCCCAGGCCGGGGCTGGCATGGTGCTTGACCCCAGGGGCCTCTGGGGATTCCCTGGAAAGCCTCCCAAGGGAGTGGGATGGGAAATGGATGCAGGGCCCATGGATCCTTGCCTGTGGCTGCTGTAGCAAAGGACCACAAACTGAGGGGCCTGAAACAACAGAAATACATTCCCTCTCAGTTTGGGAGGCCAGAAGTCCAGAAATCCAGGTGATGGCAGGGCTGCCCTCCCTCCAGGGGCTCTGACACGTTTTCCCTTTGCCTCTTCTGGGGGTTGCCAGCTTCACTGGCTTGTGGCCCCATCACTCCCATCTCCGTAGCCTCTTCTTCTCAATGCGTGTCTCTCTCCTTCCATCCCACTGTCATTGGATTTAAGGTCCATTTGAATAATCCAGGGTGGTCTCTATCTCAAAATCTTTATATATCTACCAATACCCTCTTTCCAAATAAGGTAAAATTGATAGATTAGGTTATGGACCTATCTTTTGGGGAGTTACCATTCGGTCCACAACAAGGCCCAAAGTGGCTGGCTCCAAAGACCCCTTCCTGGCTCAGCCGGGTCCCCATTTCCATAGATGGGTCCTTGCTCCTCCTTGTGGTGGGAGGGGGGACATCTTAGCACTGGCCTCTGAGGCCACGCTGCTCACAAACAGTGCCTGCGCCCCACCCAGGGTTTAGGATTGTCATGCAGGCTGGAATATCAATGAGCCTGGTGGCAGGTGTGGTTGTCCAGGAGCAGACCCCAAGATGGGCTTTGATGTGGAGGATCTTTATTAGGTCCAGCACCCAGGGAAGGGAGGAGACAGAAGCAAGATTAGATAGAAGAGAAGTTGAAGGCGCTGGCCCAGCAGAGGGCTTCAGCCACCCCGGAGCCTATCCAGCCCCTCTACGTCATCTCCTCGTGGGTCAAAATGTCTGGACCTTTATGTCCTAGTCATGACCAGGCATGGGTTTGCCCCTCCATGACATGGGGGTGATGTGACCGCCTACCTCCTCGGTTGGGGGGGTTAAATGGAAAGCCCTGGGGCTCACAGCTGTCATCTACAATGGCCCCAGGGAGGCTGTTCTTCACAGAGGGAAGCCAAGGCTCAGAGAAGGCAAGTAACTTCCCTGAAGCCACACAGCAGTAGGGGCGGAGCCAGGACTCAAACCCAGATGTGCTGGGTGCCAGAGCCTAACCCTAGACAACTGGCCCCGCTGACCCCAGAGCCCCACGGGTGCCTGCCTCCATGCCCAGCTCTCACTTCTCTGTGGTCTGTGCCCTGCACCTCTTCCTCACAGCAATTTACCATTGGCCTTCCCTGGCTTCAAACCTCAGAGAGGCTCTCCACTCCCTGTGGGACCTCAGCAGGGGGCTACCTTGTACCCCCCCCCCCAACCAATGGCGGGCGCTCCAGCCTCCCCAGACACTGCACATTTCTCAGAGCCCTGCCTTGACCCGCTCTGCCTCTGTGTTTGTTCCTGCGGTTGCCATACCTGAAATGCACCCCCCACCTTGCTTTTTAAGCTAGTGCACAGTGTTAAATAAATAAAATAAAATAAAATATCACAAATTCTTTGTTAAAAAGGCAGGGGAGGGGTGCTGGCCTGGCTGGCTCAGTCAGTACAGTGTGCAACTCTTGATCTCAGGGTTATGAGTTCGAGTCCCGCCTTGATGGTAGAATTTACTTAAAATTACAAATTCTTTAAAGTAAACAAACAAACACAGCAGCCCAGATGTCCCAGTCAGACACCTCCTTCTCCTTCTTCATGAAATGCTCTTGACAGGCACCCAGTCTTCTGTCTCTTTCTCCCAAAGGAATCGGTTTATATCTTCATCACAGCTCAGTTGCCTTGGTTCTGGTATGAATGTCTCCCCCAGCTGACTCAAACTTCCAGGAGGGCAGAGGACAGCTTCAAGTTAGCTCTAACATAGTCAGCAGTGCAACTAGGGGTAGGGAGGGGCAGCTACTTCCTCTTTTCTGAACCTCAGTTTGCTCAACCGTAAAATGGAGCTAATGGCCCCCGGATGTTGCCAGGCACACAGTAGGCGCTTGCTAACTGCGGGTGCTGAGCCTTTCACGACGTTGCCACCTTGTACCACCTGCAGGGACTTCAAACCCTGCAAGTTCAGCTGCCCCCTTCGCTGTTTTGTCCTTTTTTTTTTTAAGATTGTATTTATTTATTTGACAGAGACATTGAGAGAGGGAATACAAGGAAGGAGAGTGGGAAAGGGAGAAGCAGGCTTCCCACTGAGAAAGGAGCCCGATGCGGGGCTCGATCCCAAGACCCCGGGACCATGACCTGAGCCGAAGGCGGATGCCCAATGACTGAGCCACCCAGGCACCCCCGTTGTGTCTTGTCTTCCCATGCTCGCTAGCCTTCAGTTTCTGTTCTGCTAAATGGGCTGCCGTCACAGTCGCAGGCTGCAGGTGGTTGTTGGGAGTAAATGAGCAAAATGAGCCATGAGCCATGCGTGCTGGGGCCTGGCCCCGCAGAGGTTCGGGGGGAGTGGTGCTTCCTTCTTTTCACGCTGCCAGCGGGAGCCAGGCGGGCCCTGATGCCCCGGCCTCTCACGTGGCACCAGTCGCAGCCCTGCAGCCCAAGGCAGCCACCCCTCTTCACCGGGGAGCAATTGTCGGTTTCTGGCAGGAGGTGGGAGGCCCTGCCTGCAACACAGATCTGCGCCTTGACTGGGGGTGGAGATGAGGGGGCTGCCTGCTGACAGTTTGTCCTCCCCCCCACCAAGACCTCCCCTCCCTACTCCGCCCTCAGCCCCGCCCACCACTCCAGCTGCCTCAGTCCCTGCGTTCAGCTCACCCAGGTCCACTTCGAGGGGGCCGAGCAGAGCTCACCACCAGGCTTGAGGACCTTGGCAATTCCTGCCAGTCTCTGGGTCTCAGAGGGTGTCCAGGGCCAGCTCTGACAGCCCAAGAACTTGGAAAGCAAATCCTTTCCCTTCCTCCCCTGCCCCCAGTGCACACTGTGATGGTTCAGGGTTGACTCTGAAGACAGCCTGGGCCACCGTCACCCACTTTTGGCTGCGCCTTTGGGCAAATTATTTCACCCTCTGTGTCTGTGCTCTTGGCTGTAAAGTGGGATGCTGGCACCTACGTCACAGGGTTGTGTGTGGACTAAATGTGTCCCACGTGTATGGTGCTCAGGGCCGAGGAGCCTCCGGGAACACTCCTTGAGGAGGAGTTGTTACTATTCTGTGTCCTGTGAGTGGACAGGGCAAGGACTGCCATCCCCGCTAACAGAAGGAAAACTGAGGCCCAGACAGGGGCCACAACTTCCCAAGGGCACCGCACCATACACTCCTGGCCTCCTCATTTTCTAGAAGCACATCAATCACCACATCAGCTCTCTACCTCACCGTCCTCTGGGACTCAACAGCACCTCCTGGGTGCTGAGCATTGGAAAGACTCACACAGCCCTACTGGGCAGGTCTAGGCCCACAGAAGGAGGAGCGTGACGGTGCCTTTCATAAAAGTCACACACGAGGTGGTGGAGGCTCAGAGAAGTCAGAACACTGGTCCAAGGTCACACAGCTGGCTCATGACAGCTTAGGGTTTAAACCCATTTGGCTTGAGTCTTTTGCCTCAGACAATCTCCCAAATGGGAACTTTTCGAGGATATCTTGACTAGAGCCCACCAAATAGCCACCCACTTCCCCTGAGCCTCAGATAGAAACCTAGGGCTTAGGTGCCCATTCCCTAGCCAAGAATCCTCTTCTTTCCCCCAGTACTTCTGCCCAGGGCCAACCTTGCAGCCCCCAGGCTGCCCTGTCACCCACCTCCATGCAGAGGAAGGAGGCTGTCTGGGCAGCCCCCAGAGGATGCTGTTCTGGGTGCTTATGGAGGGCAGGAACAGCACTTGAGGTACTGGTGTGTGTCTTTCCCCTGCTCTCTCCACCCTTCCCTCTTTTGAACAAAGGCTCTCTTCTGGCTCAGAGGAGGTTTGTGGCAGGGCCCAAAGCAGAAGTGGCCTGCTAGACACTTCCTTTCCTGGCCTGGATTTCAAAAGCTTCTAGGGAAATTTTGCTTGGCGGGGTGTGGGCTGTGAGGGAAGGATAGGGAGAGGGAAGGAAGGAATTTCCACAGAGGGAAAAGACAGCAGCCCTCACGGGGGACATGTGGGCCCTGAAACCACAGGACCTCAGGCAGGAGTGGGTACATAGTTTTAGCCCCTTTCAAGGCCTGAGGACCCACATGGCCCAGAGCCGTGGGGCCAGCTGGCACCAGGAGCTGGGGACAGAAGGACTGGGTAGTGACAGGTGTGAAGCAACTTATACTTCAGCCTAAGCCACAAGGCCCTTCTTACAACCTCAGGCAGATTAAGTTGATTCTTAGGGAAAAAAAACAGGAAGGTGCTAATCACACACCTGGGCATGTGGGCTGGGGCTGGGCTCCACTAGTGGCCCCCAGGACAGGCTTTACATTACCTCCCCGCACTGGGTGACTGGAGGGGACTGTGCTGTTATCCTCCATGGACAGGGAGCAAGTCACCTGCAGTCCTGTGTCCTGGTTAGGAGCCCCCGCGGGTTACACAGAAGGACTGCTAGCATCCCACAGGCACATGTGGTTCCTAACTGTAACAAGGCCAGGCCCTGCAAGGCCCAGCTCTATTTCTGCCCCCGATTCAGAGGTTTCCTCTGGCAACAACCACATCCCTGTTGGAGGTCCTCCACTCTCCCCCAGGGGCTCTCCACCCCAAGTCTTCTGGACCCAGGCCGGCCCTGCCTGTATCAGGAATCTTTTCCCATTTGGGGCGCTTCTGGGGGGCTCCCTCTGGTTCTCTCAGCCTGTGACCCCGGCTTGTTCTCCCTGGCCAGTGGCTGGCCCGAGGTTCTTGAGCCCAAGAGGAGGGACCATCACCATGCCATCTCCCCCACTCCGCCTGCCCTGGTTTAATTAACACATGGAGGCTGGGGACCCCCTGCATCCACCTGCAGGGGGCGTGGGGTGCATGGTCACGGCCAGCGCGGGAGCCCTAAATCTCCCCTCCAGCCTCCACTTGGTTATCAGCCTGGAGTTTCATCCCTGCCTCGCGGAAAGTCGCTTAAATAATTTATTCGGACGTTATCACAAACCCACTCCTGGTGCGGTGGGAAGCGCGCGAGTGAAGGAAGCCGCGGCTGGAATGACAAGCAGGGCAGGCCCGCTCCTCCGACTAGGGGAGCACCTGGAAGTGGAGATGGGCGTTGGGAATGTCGGGGGAGGGGGAGCCAGGGCCTGCGCATCTCTTCCTTCCGAGGCTCTCTAGAATGGGCCAAGTTGCCCCTGTCTCATTCCTCCCTTGGAATAATGAGACCCTATGGGTCTCACTGCAGGTGCGTGCAGCGGACCTTCCCTCCCCTTCCACACGGCCTCTGCTGGCTAGCCGCTCTCAACTGTACCCCCAAGGGCAGGCTCCCAGAGAACCTGTTTGGTCTGGGGTCCCCCCTCCTTCCCCTCTGCCTTTTGCAGTGCCAGTCGGCAGCACACAGGCTGGGAACACACAGCACACAGCAGGGAACCAGACCAGGCCCTGTGCTCAGGGGACTTAGAAAATCAGCGTAGACACCAAACAAGTCAATTACTGGAAAAGGATTTACTGAGAAACTAAGACAGGATGCTGGTAGAGTGAAGGGGTTGGGGCAGGGAGGCCATCTGCACCAGGCCTGCCAGGGAGGGGGCCCTGGGCTGAGACTGAAGAACCACTGAGGAAGTGGGGAGGGGAGCCTCAGACAAATGCTAATGGAGGTGCACAAAGACTGCAGAAGGCCAGGCCAGCGCAGATTACACAGGGCCTTGTAGGCCAGGGAAGGAGTTTGATTTCTATTCTTTTTTTCCCCCCCAAGATTTTATTTATTTATTCATTCGACAGCGAGAGAGACTGTACACAAGCAGGGGGAGGGGCCAAGGGAGAGGGAGAAGCAGGAAGCCTGGTGCAGGACTCAATCCCAGGACCCTGAGCCGAAGGCAGATGCTTAATGGACGGAGCCACCCAGGTGCCCCTTGATTTTTATTCTAAGTGTGAAGGAAGTCATTCCCGGATTTAAGGCAGAGGACAGGAGAGACATTCTGCTAACTCTTAGCATGTCTGATGAAGGAAGGAGGGAAGGAGAGAGCCAGTGACTGTGTGTGGGAGAAGAGGCGTAAGGCTATAGCGGTCTCCTTACTCCTACCATGATGAACACCGTGACGTGAGGGGGGCATGTGGGCTCACAGAGAGAGCTGGAGAGCATGGGGAGTAGGACACATGGGTCGGGAGGCTGTGCTGGGTGACGAGATAGTGACCCTTAGATGGACAGTGAGTCCTGGCCTCTCCCCTTGGCCACTTGTAGAATAGATGTTCAGTCTTCACTGGGACTCAGGACAAGGCTGTTCCAGGCGGCCTCATCCGGAGCTGCCAGCCCTGTATTCGTGCTGCCAGCCCAGCACATGGCAAATATCTCCCTGAGGGCCAGCTCTCTGACTCGGCCTCCTCCATCAACAACCTCTGTACTCTATCACACCCCCCCCCCCCCCACCGTCATCCCCACGACTCACTCTTGCTTTCCAGGACCTTGTCATCCAGGCCTTGGAGCTCCATAACGGGTGAGAAGTCAGACGCCTGCTTGAGGTGTGGGTGCGTCTCTGGGAGGACAGGGGCTTCTCCTCTGAGGACCATGCCTATCGTGTGAGGCAGGTCCACCGGCCCGGGGGTTTGTCTGCTTCTCTCTCTCGGTAGCCAAGGCTGGGCAAGGAGCAGGTGCTGGGGTCGTGAGGCTGGAGCCAGGGCCATGGCATTCATGCCCAGTTCTAGATCTAGAACAAATGGTCGGGGTCTCTGGTGAGCCTTCTGTCTCCTTAGCTAAGTCCCTGAGCCTCTGTTTCCTCATCTGTAAAACGGGCATAACAATCATGCCTCCTTCGTAGAACTGAGATACTAAATAAGAGTAACAAATAAATAGTATTTATGTGTTGTTTTTATTATAATAACTGACCCTTTTAAAACACTGCGTGCTAGGCCCCCTTCTAAGAGCCATTAAAATAATCACTGCCAAGTGCAGAGCATGGAGCGTGGTACTTGGTAGGTGCTTAATAAGCGGTGAGTGACTGAACCGAATGAACACTCCCATTTTCCGAAGACAAGCCAAATATCCTCAGACAACCATACACAGGCCTCCCACGCTGGGTGTCACGGACCCTGCCTTTCCCTCCCACCCGGAGGGCGGGACGCTGTTGCCGGCTGTCGGATGTGGAATCAAAGAGTAAACGTGGAGGCGGCTGCGATGCGTGTCATTCTCGTTAACCCGCCTTCCCCACAGCAAGTAGCTTTCCACCGACAGCTGGCCACACTGTCCGATGGTGGCCAGGCCTCACGCCACTTGGGTACCACGCAAGGGGAGGAGGGTCTCATTTGCTCCAAGTGTGGCTCCCTGACAGCCCAAACACACTCTCTGATCAAATATTTAGGACCTCGGGAGCCCTGCCTGCAATATTAATGTGGCTGGTCAGAGGCCTTGGCTGGAGCCATGCTGAGGGCTGGGGCTTCAATAATGAATGAGGTCCTCGCCCAGAGAAACGCGAGCCGTTCTGGCCCGTGCACGGGACAAAGACACCACAGTAAGACATCTGAGATGACCGCCCCGCACACAAACTCACACATTCAGAACCTTCCATCAGAGATGTCAACATAGCATTCAGTGACAGCCAGCCAGAGACTCTCTAAAAAGTTTGTACGACTTGACCCCTGGGTTTCCCTCTCTTGAAATCTAGATGAAGGAAGTAACAACAACAAGGAAATGTGGGAAAGGCCTAGTGCTTTTTTATTTAAAGTAATAAAAGTTAGAAATAGCCAAAATTCTAAACAGTGAAGGAGTAGTTAGGGAAACGATAGCATGTCCTCTGGGAAGAATATTTTGTAGCCATTGATAATTAGGTTTACAAATAGTGTCAGTGACAGGGGACATGATCGTGACATTGTAAAGTGAAAAGGACAGAGTAAAAAATGCTGTATCCAGTACTAATACAATCGTTAAGATAATATTTAAAGTTGGGCAGATTTCTTCATCTCTTCTGGCCTCTCTTTCCTCCTCTGAAAAATAGGAGCAATACTTACCACGTGGCTTATTGTGAAAAAAGAATGAGATGATCTTGGGTTCCCTGGGTGGCTCAGTTGGTTAAGTGTCCACCGTCAGCTCAGGTCATGATCCCAGGGTCCTGGGATTGAGCCCTAAGTCCACATCTTTAAAAAAAAAAAAAAAAAAGATGATCTCTGGATATGGTCTAGGATAGTGTCTGTAGGAGACAAGTAATTCATGGGTCTTGCCATAAAAATTTTAGTAAAAGGACTAGAAGATATTATCCCAAAATATTAATGACAAAGCTGTGTTTAAGTGGTAAAATGATGAGTAATTTTAATTTTCTTCTTTCTTTTCTGTTTTTCATACTTTTTATAACACGGTGGATTACTTAGACAGTGAGAACATTTCTAATGACTTTTACTTATTCAACAAATATTTATCGAGAGCCTGCAATGTGCCAAGCCCTCTTCTAGGCTTGGAGATAAATGAATGAATAAGATAGACAAAGCCCCTGACCTCTGCCTTACCTGAGCAGGAGAACCATGCAAAATAGACACAGTCAGTAAGTAAATGATGTAGCTGTTAGAAGGTGCTAAGAGGAAGAGGAGAGCAGGTGAAGGAGACTGGGTGTGTTGTGTTGTGCAAGGGGAGGGGGGTTGTGGCGGGCAGGTTGCAGTATCAAAGAGGGTGGTGGGCATTCCAGGCAGAGCCAGGGTGAAGACCTAAAGGAGGGGGACATGTGCCTGGAGAGCACCAGGAACGGATGGGAGGCCAGAGACGTGAGAGCAGAGTGAGCAAGGGGCAGGCAGGGGGAACCAGTGAGGGGATAGGACCATGTCATGTCATGTGGGGCCCAGGAGCCATGGTAAGGATTTTGGTTTTTGCTTGAATGAGCTGGGAGCCCCTCGGGGTTCTGAGCCCAGGGGGACGGTGATCTGATGTGGATTCGATCCGGCTTGTTCTTGACACTAATCTGAGAAGAGACTGCAGGGGACAGGGAAGAAGCAGAGAGACCAATGGGCAGCTATGGTGAGTATCCAGGCCCAGGTGCGGGGCTGAGCCAGTGGTGGGGGTGGGGAGAAATACTGGGACATGAAGGAGCCACAGATCTGACCCACTGGAGGTGAATGGGAAGGACAGAATCTTCCAGGATGATCCCAGCATGTCTAGCCTAGGCCACTGGAAGGAAAATCCTACAGATAGGATGAAGAGAGGAGGAAGGAGAGGAGGGAGAAGAGAGAGAGAAGTGTTGGATGTGCGAGTCTCCCAGGGTCAAAGGAGCCAGGGGAAGACTGACCCGGGGGCATGTGGATCTGGGGAGCCAGCCAGCCTGAGGAGATATGGTAGAGGCTGCAGGCTGCCAGGGTGGAAATAGTTCTGAGCTGGACCGTTCCAGGACTCCCAGGGGATCCCTTTCCCCTTAGGTAGGCAAGAGTAAGGCTGAGAATGTTCTAGAAGACCAGAGTCCCTCTAATATGACTTCCACCCAGGAGGAACTTCCCACTACAGCATTCCCGCCCACCAGTCCCTCCACCTGTACCCTCACACCTCTGGGGACAGGAGGGAGGAGGAGCGGGAGACCTTTCCAGTCTTGGTTGGACTGGAAAGAAGTCAACCCCCTCTACTGTTCTTGCCCCCACACCTCCTGCCTCCCTTGGGGCCCCCCAGGCTTCCTGGAGACCGTGCCCAGGGAAAGATCTCTCCTGCCCCGGACTAGAGGCCTCTCGGAGCCCAGACTGGAGAAGTCTGAAGAACATGGTGCTAGGTGGTGAGGCCTAACCCAGTCTAACCATTAACTCATGGCTTAAGCTGCACCCTCCACATTGGGGCCTTCATGATCCACTGCCCTTCTGTTCTCATCTCACCTATCCATTCAGGTTTCCAAGACCCACCTCCACCTCAGACAGAGCAGATCTAAATACTGGTGTGGCCATCTCCCAGCCTGTGGTGGGGACATGCTCCCTGGCCTCTCTGGGACTCAGTTTCTGGCCCTGTAAAATGGGGATACTCATCTGTATCTACCTGGGACTGGTTGTTGGGAGCTTCACATGAAACTTGGTGAAACATCCTGCACATACCTGGGAACAGCCGGCCTTTGAGGGACGTTTCTGTCTCCTGTCATCCTCCCCCGGGGTAGAAGAACCAGCTTCCTCCGTGGCATCCCAGAACCCCTGTCCTGGCCCTTTTCCCCCAGAGGGAGGCCTCCAGTCCCCCTCCCCGTACCCCCTGCTCCTCATCGAACCTGCCTACAGTCGCGATGGAAGGTGCCTGGCTGGGGAGACACCACCTGCTGCTTCGGCTTCTCCTCCCCAATATTCTCTTTCGGGCATGGAAAGCGCTGCCTCTGGGAAGGGGCAGGAGGGGAACAGTAATGGCTGGAGCAAGTTGAGTTTCCCGGTGGAATCCAAGGCAGTGGCTCACAGGTGGGAGGAGACTATTCACTGAATCAGATTCCTGGCAAGGAAAGGGCCTTGGTTAACTGTAGGATACTGTACGAATGCAAGCGTTGTTCCGATCATCATGATATCTGCTTGTGGGATCCTCGGGATTTTGCAGTGAAATGGGAGAAGCCATTGCACTCGTGGAGAAGCCACTCCACTCCTCGTGGATCCCCCCAGGCTGATGGCCTTGGCCCTGGGCCAGTGCTGGGAACAGCAGCCAGCTGCTGCTGCGGGCTCTCTGTGCCAGTCAGCCCCCCAGCCCTGCCTGCCTGGAATAAAGATTGCACCTTCCGAATGTCACTCGTCACAAGACAGTGGCTCCCCCTGGACTGCCTCCTGCCTGAGTTCGTGAAAAGCAATTTACTGTGTGTCAAGTGACCACAGGAGTTACATGGAAGGCCCCGCCCTGCGCCGCCTTGGGCATCTTGCTGAGACGGTGGGCTGCCAAGCAGGGCAACTTGCAGCCTTTGATTAAAGCTGGGAAGGAATGGTGCCCACGGGCCCAGCTGAGATGAGAACCAGAGACTCTGAACAGCTCTGCAGATTTGAAGGGGCCCAGAACCTCACCCCATTCACACTTGCTAGCAGAACCCACCCCCTCCATCTGCCTCAGTCGAACTGCAAAGCAGGACTCCTGGCACCTCCCAGAGCCATCCCCACCCTCTATGGAGGCCGCTGCTGTGCCCAGCTCAGGGGGTGGGTGACAGGCCTGAGTGGGCCTGAGTGTTAGGTTAAGGATTTGGGACTGGATGGAGCAGAACAGAGTGAGAGATGTACCTGAATCCATGGAGTGCTGCTGACGAGTTTGGGAAGAGTTTGGGGAAATTCTCTAATGGTGGGTGAATGATGGGTTGCTGAGGGAAGCAGGAAATACCCCCTTTGAGATTGATGTCAGTAAGAGCACACTTGAGCCTTCTCAAACCCCTGCTTTGATGTTTTCTTTCCCAAAATAGAACCTAGTCAGACATCCTTCCATCTAGCCCTTCACCCGTCCATTCATCTACCTATCCATCCTTCCTTCCTTCCATCCATCCATCCATCCATCCATCCATGCAGCTCCATCTATCCAACCATCCACCAATCCATCTCCATCCATCCAACCATCCGTCCACCCAATTGTCCATTCATCCATTTCCATCCATCCATCCAATATATTCAGAGTCTATCCTGTGTCCAGTCATGGGCTCTGTGAACCTCAGCCTGGAGGCATCTCTGCAGGCCCCAGGGCGCTGGTCCATCATCCTGTGTCTGGACAATAACCATGAACATAACTGTCATACTTAAAGTCTTACCTGGGTACCATGAACTCTGCTAAGTGTCAGACACATGTTCTCAGAACGGACACAACAAGGTAGATGTCTTTAGTCCATTTACAAATAAGAACACAGAGGCTGAGAGAGATTAAGTGCCTCCTCCAAACTCCCACCATTTGTAGTGGGGTTAGTATTCTAGTTCTAGTCCGCATGACCCCCAAACCTATGCTCCCAACACATTCTTGTGCCTAAAATGTGATGGGGCTTTGGAGAAAGGAGTGTGGATATAGGCACGTGTGTGTATTGATGTTAACTTACAGACCATATGTCAAGTGTTCCACCTCCCCCTGCCAGACTTGTCCTCATGTTTAGTACCCACAGTAGGGTCACAGGTTAGGGAAGCAGCCATGGGAACCATGCCAAATCTTGAGAAAGACTCTTGGCATACCAAGGTTCTTTAAAAGCCGGGGTTTAGTGTTTTCCGGGTTGGAGAGAGCAGACAGGGCACATTAAAAATGACTGTAAATTATCAAGCATGACTGCTTGGGTTTGTGCACTTTGGCTGTAATTCTTGCTCTGTTCCAGGGTGATCAGAAAAGAAATACGTCCAAGCTGGGCTGGTTACCGTCTGTGGGACTGACATCTTCCGGCTTATGTATCCTTCTTAATCCATTTGGCAATCTACAGGCCCGCCAAAAAGCCATCCTGTCACGCCTCCTGGATTTCCACCGTTGGGGATTGTCTCTCCTCCCTGCCTGCCCTGGGGCGGGGAATGGACAAAGCTGAGTGTTCACCTGTCCATGCAGGTACACCCAGGCTCAACGCCTCTGAGGTCTGTGCTCTCTGTGCCTAAAGGAAGGAGTCAGGAGATTACCTTGTCAAATGACCTTCAGTGCCCCTGAGCCTGAGTCTCTATTTCCCAACCCAGGATTGAACTTGATAACGAACAGACCAACTCCAGTGCATGGTATGGCTGCCTGGAACGGTGTGGACATTGACTCAAAGGTGCCCCAGGTTGATGGGGAAAGCCTGTTTGATCAGGAATGTCTGCTACGGTCATGGGCTGGGAGAAGACATGCTACATCGGCCACATATTTATCATCCTTCGTTGATGCCACAGAATGAATGAATTCCGACCTCGCAGAGTATTGGTGGAGATTAACTCCATGTTGCTAAAGATCATGGGAACAGGGAAGGGAAATGAAATATGCCAGATAAGATGTCCAGAGTGTTCAGGGCGGTGAGCAGGAAGAACAAGGACACAAGGCCAGAATAGGGAGGGAGTGTGTGTGGGTCTGCACCCACTCTGGGAGATAAGCAGCCCTGGGCTCCACAAGAGGGACACCAAGCAGGTCCTAGGCTGCCTCCATCAGAGGCCACTGGGGACAGGACAGAAGCACTGGGGACCTGGGTTTTGGTTAGCAAAATATAATTGCCCTCATTGCTTTCTCTGATGACATATGTAATACATTTTCCCAGTAAAAATATTTATGTAGATAAAGTGACCAGAAAAAAAAAAAATCCCCGCAGATCACCCCACTGCCAGCAAACCGCTGGTAAGATTTAGGTGAACCTTTTTCAGACATAGATGCGCCCAAATACATATGCACATGCATATATTAATTAAATATGAGTACAAAGCTGTGAAAATGAGATTCCACTCTCCATGCTGTGCCATAACCTAATTTTGTCACTCAACAGCATGTTAAAACATATTCATCTGTGTCATCGTTTTAAAGGTGAAGAAATTTCAGCTCAGAGATGTGAGGCCATTTGCTCACATGTCCACCTTCTGGATCCTTCCTCCCTCCCTTCCTCCTCCCCTCCTCCCTTCCTTTATCCCTCCCTTCTTTCCTTTTTATTTGCCTTTATCCCCAAAAGCAGTCTGAGTGGAACATGTGTTACTGCCACGCTGATATGCATGGGTCTGGCTGTTTTCTTCCAAAGAGCCCAAAGCCTTAATTGAAAGTGTACCAGTGCCTCCCCATGACTCGGACGTTGGCAGACGTGAAGAAAGCAGGAGCTTGAAGTGTGCTTTGACATGGGGCTTGCGTGTCTCCACCACGGCTGGGAAGAGGACATGTCCCGATGGGCCTGATGTCGCAGGCCAAGGATGAGACCGTGGGGCAGGGCCGCTGCAGCCAACCCACATGGACTGGGGCGGGCAAAATAAATGCTTATTTTTCCGCAGCACTGAGGTGGAGAGGTGGCAAGTTCTATGGCCATCATTGACAGGTACATTGGGGATGCTCTGCTAAGTCACGGGAGCTCTCCGGGGCTCCGTTTCCTCCTCTGAAAAATAGAGATAGTAATGACCTAGCAATAGGGCTGTTGTAGGAATCACATGAGTTCCTAGCTGTACAGTGGTTGACTGCTCAATTAATATTAGCTGTTAATTATAGTATGACCTTACAATGATGTTTTTCAAATCACACAACCCACTTAATGGGCCAGGAAATCAACTTCGTGCGTCACCACTAGCAATGTCTTTGGATAGAACAGACTAGAAAATCATCACAATACTTGGCAATGAGAAAGGGTAAACACTGTTTTGCAGGACTGTTGTTTCAGCGTGTTTATGTAAAACAAATTTCTTTCTGTGGTCGCAGTCAAAAGGACTGAAAAGCCACCGCCTGAGTGTAGTCAGGCTGTTCCCTTCCCCCGGCGGCTGGCTTTTGCTGGTGAGGTGGGAGGGGAGGTACGGGGGCACCAAGGGCATGACTACACTCTGTGCCCCCCATCAGCTCCCCTGCCAGGCCAGGCAGAGCCAGAACCAGATGCAAATGACAGAAACCAGGAGGCGGCCCCAGGCTACTAACTGTTTTTTTTCTCAGCTACCGGAGGGGGGAGTGTTCCCCAAGCAGGTTAACAAGGACACACCCGGCTCCAAGTTCTCCAACTGCCCTCTTCCAGGGTCCTCCCCTACCACTTAGGTAGAGTCCAGAGCGGGCAGGACCCGCTAACACAGGAAACTAACTGGGGGTACATTCTCCCCTAGATAAACCGAGGCCATGTAGTTCTTACCTCAAAAAGGTGTGGGGTTATTGGATGAGACAAGTATTACTATCATTTTTCAAGAAATATTTAGTGAGCTCCTCTGAGTTGGGGGGCTTGGGTCCATCTGGCAAACAGTAAGCACTTAATAAATGGAAGCCACTTATTGTCGTTATTATTGGGTTGTTCCCCACAGTCTCTGGTTTTCCCTTCACTCACTCATTCATTCATTCATTGATTCATTCATTCATCTGCTGATTTGACGAACATTTATTGAGTACAGAATGCTGGGACCTTCAAGATGACCTGGGTGTGGACAACCCCCCGCCCCCATTCAGCGGCTGGCTCTTTGTTAACTGACCTAACTCGTCGGAAAGGGTTAGAGCTCAGAGTCTTAACCGGATGACATGAGTCTGAATCCCGACTCCTCTGCTTACCAGCTGTGTAACCTTGGGCAAGTTCCTACCCCAGTCTGGACCTCCTCCATAAAGTGGGGCAGCGGTAATAGTCATGAGATAGTCCAGTGGGTTAAGTCAGTATTCACGTAGACCAGCCCCCAGGAAGCACATAGCGAGGGTCTGGTGCCTGTTGCTACTGCTCTCAAAGTTCAAGTGCGTGACCAGGAAGACACCCAGGAGCCTCTCCTAGCCCAGCAGTAGCAACGCACTTCATCTCAAGTGCCAGTTTCCTGAAGTGCTGTGTTGAGAAGGATTCGGACCAAATCTGGGCTCAGTATAAAAATCTTTGAGCAGTTAGAGACGTGGACATAGGCAGGAGAGGGCGATATGGGAGTATAAGCTTCTCAAACTCGCTCCTCTGGATCCAGCCTGACTTCTGATCTTCCAGATAAGGAACCAAGCCCTGGAGAGGCAAGGGACGTGTCCTGAGTCTGAGCTGGCATTTGGGCTAAGACCTCTGACTCAGTCCAGGGCTCCTGCTAACTTTCCTTCTGCCCGTGAGGGGGTGGGGGTACCCAGAGCAGCCAGCCAGCCTTTCCCAGGGAGCTGCCATAGCGTCTCCCTCCACGCTGCTCTGCCGGGGTCCAGGAGCTTGCAGTAGGCCTAATTGGGCTTGGGAACATTTGAGGCGAAACACAGGCCTGTGGAGAGCGTTCGCTTGAATGGCACTTTTTACGATGATGAATGTGCTTGTTTGGATTTGAATGAGGCCGAATCAGCAGATACGGTACTGCGCTGGAAACCGAAGGGGTGGGGACTCTCCTTTTTTCCCTTGAAAAAGCATGATTTTTTTATATTGCAATTAAACAGCCCTTTGGGCTGATTTTGCTTCTCTGCTGCTGACATTGAAAAATGCCAAACAAAGATAGCAGCTCTGCTGTCCTTGAGATGTGACTCCAGGATGGGGAGGCAGCCGCCGCTGCTTCTCAGGAAAACAGGGTAAAGGATGCAGACACCATCCTGAGAACCATGGCTCCCAGCTTCTATGGAAATGGCTCCTGGACATCGAGGGGACCCAGCTCTACTGTCACCACCAAGGACCACCAGCCCAAGCTCCAAGTTACCCACTCTACCCCAAAACCCCAAAACAACCCTATTTGCTAAGGAACCTAGAGTCTGCGTGCCTAGCTCCCCACCTGGGGGCCTAAGGTTTTCAGGGCCATACATGGCAGTCTTCGTTAGGACTGTAGGGGCCACTGATCCTTGAGGATTAGCCGGTATCTGAAACACCTTCCACATGTGGGGGACTCTCAAGACATCCCAGGGCCATGCCTCCCGCTGTGGAAATCCAGGCAGAACAGATGATCTCTCCTCTCCTTGTCATGAAAGGCGGGACATGGACTTAGCTCCAAACTCTGCTGGGACCTTGGCTCCTGAAGGAGGGACCCAAAGCAGGAAGAGAACCGGATCCAGATGCAAATGACAGAAACCAGGAGGCGGCCCCAGGCTACTAACTGTTTTTTTTCTCAGCTACTGGGTGGGTTGGGGGGAGGTGTTCCCCATCAGAGATAATAGCCAGAAAGCCAACCGTGGTTATGAAGAGTGTGGGCTCCAGAACTAGCCTGCCAGACGGAATCCTGGCTCTCCCGTGTACGGGCTGTTAATCGTGGGCAACTTGCTTCGCCTCACCATGCTTTGGTTTCCTGATCTATGAAATGAATTACTCGGGTCAAGCATTTGTCATGTGCCTGGACCCAGTGAGGGCTCAGTGAGGTCAGCTATTACTGTAGAATATCCTTCTAACAAACCCCTTTCCTGCTCCAGCAGCTCAAGTCTATTTTTGTTGTCCTGACTGAGGACCCTGAAGGGTACATGTCATAATTAATCCACAGAGTGGTTTAGAGGAAGCCTCAGAGTCAATTTGTGTGGTCAGGCAGCCTTGGATTAAAAGTATCATATCTGTTATCTGTCTGATCCTCTACATCCCCTCTCCCTCCAGAAGGGACAGAGCGCCTTCTGTTTTCCACTTGGTAAGTATGTGTGGAGTCACACAGGGGACGAGGGACGTGAAGGCTCATGATAAATACAATGGCCACCGGTGGGTGGTCTCTCAGCCTGGTATGACTGGGTCCTCAGCAGGCCTCCGTTTAACTCCTTTTTCCTTTTACTTTCTTTGGACAAATTATCCCTCACCCCATGGGCTTGGTTTCCTCATCAGTAAAGTTGGAAGAATGATACCCAGAGGATTCTAAGAGAGCCTACACCACACTGGGAGTGTCGGTTAGCAGGACAACTGACAGACTTCACTAAAGAATTTTCTGGTTCTTTTAGAGCTCAGGACAGTTGAAGGGCTCTGGGGATTGGGGGCAGGTTGTGGGCACGGGGACAGGAGAGACCTGCGCTGGGCAGAGGACCTCAGGCCACTCACAGTCAGGATTTCTTAGGGCTCAGTACTTCTCAGACTACCCCAGTCACCTAAGCTCCCCTGGACTTCTTGTGGGGGAGAAGGGCGGGTGGGAATTGGGGGTGTGTGTGGGGAGACTTCTGTTAGCTAAACAAATCACAGTACTTCAGAGAAATGTTTGTGGAGTTAGGCCATCCGGGAATACCACCAATTCGCTGTGTGACTTTGAGCAAGTTACTTCACTTCCCTGAGCTGTAATTTCCCGATCGGTCCCTCACATGGTTTTTGTGAGGATTAAACACTGAGCACTGAGTCTTAATAAATGGTCGTAATTAAGTATTGCCTGACTGCTGAGTTTATCTTATTAACCTCCTCATAACGTGCTCCTTTTATCTTCTCCCCCAGGTCTCCACCAGCGCCACAGGAAACAAAATTGGTGTTGGCATTCGGCTAACAACAGGCCTTGGCCTGCTCTGGGCTCCCAGAGAGGCGTTCTTGGGGTTCACCAGCCTCTGGAGCAAACCCCAGCCCAGCTCTGGTGCCCAAGAAGTTGCCTGGTGGTAGCTCCAGTTATTATTATTTTGGGCACAGGGCCTCATTCAGAAAGTGGATGAGTTTAATTACAGGAAAACTGTGAATAATGTGATCCTTTCATTCCTGTAACTGTGACTTCTAGACACCTGCTCCATTCAGGAAAAAAATAGGTTTAAATTGAAAAACGCTTCTTCTGCAGTCTTTAATCACCACCTCATTGAAGTTCGTGGCACAGAATGTGTTCTGTTAGGAAGTGCGTCAGAGTGATGGGCAAAGTCTGAGGAGGGAAGGCAGAGTCCCTGCTGTGAGAAGGGTCCCGCCTTTTCTACTTGGCGGGAGGCTGGGGATTATCCAGACTTAGGGACAGGATCAATGAAACTTGGCCATGCCCTTGACAGGAGATTTTTGTCTCCCTCACAGTGACATCTGCGGACAGTTTATGATCCCATGAAAATGCTTATGTTAAAAGGCTGAGTAAGAAAAACAGAGAATCCGGACTACCCAAAACCAGTTCTCCATGAAAAGAGGAACTTTGTGTCCAATTGAGATGGAAGAGCAAGAACCTGATTTACCCTTCCACCTGACCGGTGCTGGTGGAATATATGAAACAATGGATTTCTGAGCGAGGAACTGCCCTGAAGAGTGAGCCTTTCTTACCTCAGCCTTCCTGCCTGGAGAGCATGCTCAGGCCACAGTACAGTTAGAAGAATCCAGGCGGAGCCTGGGCCCCCCGAGCTGAGGAGACAAAGTCTAGAAAGCCACGACACTAATGTCCACTGGCGCCAGAGGAGAGATGTCCGGAGAGAAAGTTCTGGAAATCTGTTTCGCTCATGCTTTCAGCTGAGAACCGACCAGGGCATGTGGTGTAGGAACAACCCAAGTTTAGGGAAAGAGCCACCCACAAGGAGCAGGGGACACGATGTCCCTCATGTACAATAAGGAACCATTCATATTCCCCACCACCCGTGGTTGCAAAATTCTTAACAATCCAGCAGTACATAAAAAAAGGTTAACATCATGACTAAGTGGAGCCGATCTTAGGAATATAAGGAGAGTTTAACAGAGTAACGGACTAAAAAAGAAAAATATATGATCATCTTAATACAAGAAAAATGTTTTGACAAAATCTAGTCTCTGCTCGTGCTCTCAGCAAGCTAAGGACAGACAGCAATTTTCTCAACCTGATATGAAAGGCATCCACACAAAACCTTCAGCTATTATCATATGTAATGGCAAAAGTCTGAGTGATTTCTAAGAAAGCAGAATCCTTCTAAGATCAGGAACAAGGCAAGGATGACCTCTCTATCACTTTTGTTCAGTATTATCCTGGAGGTGTTAGCCAGTATGATAAGGAAAGAAAACAGACTAGAAAGGAAGAAGTTAAACTTCTTTATTCACGGATTACATGATCGTTTATGTAGAAAATCTTACACCGCCTAAAAAAGCTACTAGAAATAATAAGGGAGTTTAATAAGTTTTCAGGATACAAGTCCAATGGAATCAACTGTATTTCTTTTTTTTTTTCTTTTTTAAAAAGATTTTATTTATTTATTTGCTAGAGATAGAGCGAGAGAGAGGGAGAGAGAGAGCGAATGCAAAAGCAGGGTAAGCGGTAGGCAGAGGGAGAAGCAGGCTCCCCGCTGAGCAAGAAGCCCGATAAAGGACTCAATCCCAGGACCTTGGGATCACGACCTGAGCCAAAGACAGACTCTTAACCGACTGAGCCACTCAGGCATCCCCAACTGTATTTCTACATACTAGAAATAAACACTCGGAAATTGATATTTTGAAAGTAATATGATTATAATTTCAAAAATAGGAAATACTTAAGAACAAATTTGTCAAAAGGTATTCAAAATCCAAATATTGAAACAATACAGAGAGAAATTAAGACCTAAATAAATGGAGAAATAGACTGTGTCCATATCAGAAGACTGTGTATTGCTAAGAAGTCAGTTCTCCCCGGGGCACCTAGCTGGTGCAGTCAGATAAGCGTCAGACTTTTGGTTTCGGCTTGGGTCCTTATCTCCAGGTCATGGGATCGAGCCACTAATTGGGTTCCGCCCTCAGTGGAGAGTCTGCTTAGGACTCTCTCTGCTCCTCCCTCCACCACTCCCTCTTTCTTTTTTTCCAATAAATAAATAAATAAATAAATAAATAAATCTTTAAAAAGGGGGGGGGGATCAGTTCTCCCCAAAATGACGTACAGATTTGATGTAATTCCAATAAAAACCATCAGGATTTTTTGCAAGTGTGTGGAAATTGACAAGCTAATTCCAAAATGTACATATAAATAAATGCAAGGGATCTGGAATAGGCAAACACCTTTGAAAGGCAAGAACACACCTAAAGTATATATACTACCTGATTTCAAGACTTACTATAAAGCTGCTGTAATTAAGACAGTGTGGTATTGGCATTAAAATAGACAAATCAATGAAACAAAATAGAGATTCCAGAAAAGGGCCCATGCATAGATGGCCAATTGATTTTCAACAAAACGAAAAAAGTGAATGGATGTTCTTTTCCACAAATGGCGGTGGAACAATTATATGACCAAAATGACAACAACAACAACAAAACCTGGGCTCTTATCTCATGCCACATACAAAAATCAACCTGAAAAGACAATAGACCTAAATATAAGAGCTAAAAACAGTAAAACTTCTAAGAGAAAACATAGGAGAAAATCTTCATGACTTTGGTTTTTGCCAGGATTTCTTAAACTAAAAATTACAAAAGAAAAAAATGAATAAATTGGACTTCATCAAAAATCATAAAGGTTTGTTCTTCCCAAAGACTCTGTTAAAAAAAATGGAAAAGCTGGGGTGCCTGGGTGGCTCAGGGGGTTAAGCCTCTGCCTTCGGCTCAGGTCATGATCCCAGGGTCCTGGGATCAAGCCCCACATCGGGCTCTCTGCTCAGCAGGGAGCCTGCTTTCCCCTCTCTCTCTGCCTGCCTCTTTGTCTACTTGTGATCTCTCTCTCTCTACGTCAAATAAATAAATAAAATCTTAAAAAAAAAAAGAAAGAAAAGAAAATGGAAAAGCAAGCCACAGAGGGGGAGAAAATATCTGCAAGCATATAACCAACATAACGATGACCGATGCATAACTTTGTGAATATGCTGAAAGCCACTGAATTATATAACATTTTAAAAGGATGAACTTTATTGTATGTGAATTATATCTCAATAAAGCTGTGAACGAAAACAAAAAATATCCCACGAAGGGCTTGTAGCTAGAATATATAAAGAGTTCTTGCCACTCAATTAGATGATAAAAACTCAATTTTAAAAGTTGAGCAGAAGATTTGAAGAGACACAGCAGCAAAGAAGATACAGGAAGGGCAGGAGATCACATGCAAATGTGCTCCAGATTCCCTGTCCACAGACACAGGCAAGTTAAAACCACAAGGGGACGCCGCCACCACCGCAATGGCTCCAGTTTCAGTTGTCATGTTGGCTCTCAGGCAGTGCCATCAGTTTGGCTCACCAGCTCCTAGCAGACTGAAGGAGACTGTTTGCCCTACCACCTGTCCTCCACCTACATCTTTCAGCCCAGCACCCCCAAAATACCCACCGTGCTTGGGAGCTCACTTAACTGCATTTGGGCTGGCCAGCACCTGGAGCCCAGGACAACTCTGGTGGACGACAGCTGCAGCCCCTGCCGTCCAGGGACGGGTGTGGGCGAGGCTGACCCCTGGCTGCCACCTGTTGTATCATGGGGGAAGCTTGGGGGTAGAGGAGGAAGGGTAAAGAATGAAGGCGAACCAGGCAGTTTCAAGGGTGTGAAGTCAGAGAGGGATCGAGGAAGAGCATTGCCGGCAGAGGAATTTAGCAGTAGCCTGAATGGTGGTGGTGGGGTTGGAGGACAAAGTCAGGAGTGAAGATGACCGAGGGGCTGGGGTCATGTTATTCACCAAGGCAGAGAGTACAAGGAGGAGGAAGTGGCACACAGAAAGACACCAGCTACCACCTTGCAAATGTGTGGTTTGGGTTCCCATGGGCAGCTAGGTACCCGTCCTGCGGGCTGCTGGCCCTCTGGGTCTGAGTAGGCACTGTGGTGGTCCACAGAGGGAAGTGTCTGGAGAGGGCGAAGTTGCCGGGGAATGGGGTGAGGAGGACAGAGGAGCCAGGGCCAGGTGATGAGATGCACCTACGTTAAGGGAAGACCAAGTGCTTGCAAAGGAAAATAAAAACAAGTGGCCTGTTCCCCTGCCAGCTCCTTCCTGGCTGTGACTTGAGATGGCATAAGGGAGAGAGGGGAGTGGGGGAAGACTCTGGCCTCGAAATTGGAGGAGACAGGCCCTCTAGGAGGTGCCAGACAAAGTGCCCATCCCAAGGAACAAGCCAACCTGGTGTTCTAATGTCCCAATCTGATTTTTTTTTTTTTTGGTAAGAAGTTGGACCAAATTCATATCTGCAGTCCACCAGCCCTGCTGCTTTTTCCTTTGTCACTCCTTCCTTCATCTAGCAAGTAGTCACTGAGCTCCCATCACACACCAGGCATAGCTTAGTGCTGAGGATACGCTGTCCTCCTATCCTCACTCCCTGGCAACATCTCCACTCTTAAGGCTTCCAGAAGCTCCCCTCTGCTGACCTAACATGGTGCCTACTCAGACCCCCACGACCCCCAGCCCATCTGGCTGCCCACAGGCACGTGAGCCATACATTTGCAAAGTGGAAGCTGGTGGCTTTCCATGGATCCCCTCCTCCTTACACTCTCTGCCTTGTGAATGATGTCAAAGCTTCAGAAACAGCCAACGTAAAACCAAAGAATCACTGAAGTAGTAATTAGTAAAGAATTATTGTGCATACATCGAAAAAGATAGTTTGCAAACTGGGAGCATTCAAACCAAAACATGGAACGAGGTCAGGGGTATGTCGTTATAAAACAGCTTATCTTAGCGAGAAGCCATGACTGTTTATTCTTCACAGTGACTGGTTATAATATTAGAATGTTCTTAAATGATAGGAAACTGGTGAGTGGTTACTTCATATCTCCTTGGAAAACAAGTTTTGCTTATGATTTTCGGAGGCATAAGCAAGAAATGACCCAGGTCAATTTAGTCTTGCAAAATAAACTAAATGAAGCTTTGTTTGTGTGACTGTGACTAAACTGGTTTTGTCCCCTCAGGAAGCTTTCAAGGCTGGACTCCTTTTGGTTTTGATTGTAACAATAGCAGGACGCTGGCCCCCAGGCTCATCCTCACTCCTCTCTCTCTCCCAACAAATCCATTCATTTAAGGAGTCCCATTGGTGATGTCTGTCAAGTTCTTCTTGAACCTGTCCACTTCTCTCTCTCCCTAATATCTGTCCAAGTTCAGGTCCTCTTATCTGATTGGTTCCCTCTCATTCCCCACCTATCTTCCTTCAGCCTTAAATTTCCCTACTGTGAGATATTTTTACTTATAAGTGGCATAAACCTAAGTCAAATTGACTTAAACAAAAAATTGAGGGGCGCCTGGGTGGCTCAGTGGGTTAAAGCCTCTGCCTTCAGCTCAGGTCATGATCCCAGGGTCCTGGGATCGAGCCCCATATCGGGCTCTCTGCTCAGCGGGGAGCCTGCTTCCCTCTCTTTCTGCCTGCCTCTCTGCCTACTTGTAATCTCTCTCTCTGTCAAATAAATAAACAAATAAAATTGAATTTATTGGCTTTCATAACATAAAAGTTCATGGTGGCTTCAGGCATGGCTGGATCCAGGAGATCAAACGATGTCCATAGGACCTGGTCTCTCTGCCTTTTTACCCCTCTCCTCAACTAGCGTAACGGGTTGATCTCACTTTCTCCATATCGAGGCCTCCAGAAAGAGAGATTTCTTTCTTCCCTAAAGATCTAACCAAAGTCTAATGGTTGAGTCTCATTGACAATGACTGGGTTGCATGCCCATTTCTAAGCTAGTCACTGGGGCACAGGTGTGTGCGGTGTTCTGACTGGGCATATCTGGGTCACATGCTCACTCTTGGAGTTGGGCATGGAGATGGCACCATCTAAACCTTGAGGACTGCAAGTAAGAGAAGGAAGTTTCCAAAAATCAATGTCTCTGTCTGGGTGGGTAGGCTGGACATGAAACTAGGGTCAAGAGAAACCATCACCTCTACTTTAGCAAGGAAAGCACTAGCAGAGACGGGAAGCTGGGAAAAGGTTTGCTGAGCAAATGCAGGATTCATTACAGTCTTTTACACAGCACATTTTCTATTTCTGTCCAATTATCATGCTGCACACGTGCCATCACATGTGTCTTCACATAGGTGAGGGATTAACTTTGTTGTGTGTAGTACTTAATTACAGCACTGAACTCTGCTTGCTTGAGGCTTATCTGCGCAGCACACGGCATGCTCCTGAGCAAGGCTGTCCGCCCTCAGCCTGCAGTAACTAAACCTCCTCCAGCCCCACAGTACCCTCTGCCACCGAGGGCAGTTCTCGGCTGCCCTTGGAACTGACTTCAGGATGAACCTGACCCAAATCCTCAGCCTTGGGTCATAACCAAACCTGCCCAGTGTGGGTATTGTGGGAGTAGGGTCCCAAGATTGGGACCCCCCTCCCAGATCCCTGGGAGTGGGGGCCTAATGAGAGAACAAGTTGAGTGGGCTTTGAGAAATGGCTCTGGTGAATGTTAGTAGGGGCCCCTGGGAACCTTGTCCAATTAGCAGCTCCCCCCCCCCACCGCCAGCCTTCACCCTACAATTATCTGTCTGCCTTCCTTGGTAAATGAGACTGTCCAGTCATCTTGGAAAAGCTGCTCCTGGTGAGCAGGACTTGTTCCAGAGGGCTGGTGGGCCTGGTGAAGAGTGTTAGGTGCAGAAGGGCTCATCTGAACCTGATTTATGGAAGACATCTGACCATCTGGGCTTCGGGAAAAAGAGGAAGAGCAGGGACACTCCTCTTGAGTGTGTGAAGGACAGGATTTCTGGGTGATCCTTGTGGACCCGTCCAAAGAAGTCGGCTGTCCTGGGGCGCCCCCTGCTGGTCATATCCCCAAATGGCATCTAGGCGAGCTCAGGCTTCTGCTGTGTGGACAGAGGTTCAGAGGGTGGGGGCAGACCTAACTCAGCGTGTCAGGCCCAGAGCTTTCCAGGCTGGCCTGGCAGTCTTCCTGGGCACAGGCAGGTGGCACCCCATTGGAGATGGCTCAGGCTTCACAGCCTCTGACAACACCCAACCACTGAACACAGAAATGTGTGCATGATGTTTTCTCCTCTCCCTCTTTTGCAGATAGCATGAAGAGGAATGGACCAGGCTCCAGTGTGGGCCGCCACACAATGACTGGGAATCTGTGAATGACTCTTCATCATGCGCCCACCCGTAAGATGGGGTTCAAACACGTGCTGGCTTCCCAGGGCTGTCTGAGGCGGGTCCTCATAGCTGTGCCTCTGTGTATGTCCCTTGAGATGGGGCACACATGAGTGAGTTGTGCGTATCTTCAGTGTGTGGCTGTGGCTCACAGAAAACCGCCATGGGGGTTTTCCTCCAGTGCCAGTCTGATGACCTTGCTCTCCAGGGGCCTCACCACCACCCCAGGAAAGTTCAAAGTCCAGGGGGCTCAGAGCCTTCAGACCCAACAGGGCCCTTACCAGCTGCCTTTTTTGGGTCATTCTCCAGCAAGAACCAGTGGTGCTCCATCCCCAAACTCCCTCTCCAACCTCCAGCTACCTTGTGCTTGTCCTAGTTCACAATGTTCTCCTGGCCGCTTACCAGCTAAGTCTTCCCATCTCTGTCTCAGCCTAGCCTGAATGTCACTTCTTCCAGGAAGCCTTCCTTTCTGACCTCCCATCAAGATAGGCCGATCCTTGAAGTTCTGAAGTCAAGGAATTCCCTCCGCCTTGCATTGCCTTAAGTGTCTGCACCTGGCTCTGTCACCCCCACTAGAGTGTGAGTGCTTTCAGGGAAGGTGCCTGTCCCCAGCACCTGCATGGGGCTTGGCACCCAGGAGGGGCTCAGTGGGACCCGGGGGTGAAGCAAGCAGGCAGTCCTCTGGAGCCCAGGCACGATGGCATCTGCCAGGGAGCCTGCTGGGTGGAGGCCAGAGACCTGGCATTTCTCTCATCTGTGGGAGGTGCCCCGCCTGGTGGGGTTGTCTCTGGATTCATTCGTTCGCACATGAGCGTGAGTGCTGGGTCCAGGGCCTGCTGAGAACTTCCCAAGGGCGCTGCTCTAAGCAGCGCTGCTCTAAGCAGTATCTTCCAGAAAGATACTGAAGGAACCCCTCCCAGATGACTGTCAAGGCAGGGACAGACATCCAGCCACAGCCAGTGGCTGCCACCCTCCCTCTTTCCCTTCCTTCCTTCCTTTTTCAGCGATCTTCAATCAGTTGTATTGAGGGATAATGCACATGTGATAAAATTTACCCTTTAACACAGTTTGAGAAGTTTTGACCAACAAACATAGAGCATTTCCACTGTACCCAGAAGTTCCCTGGGGACTCTATGCCATTGATGTCTCCTCAGCCCCCAGCTCTGGTCCCTCTACACTTTCTATCACGGTAGCTTTACCTTTTCCAGAATATCACAGAAATGGACTCATGAAGTACGTGTCCTGAGATTGGCTTTCATCACTTAATATTTTCTTTCTGAGATTCAGCCGTGTTGCTGCGTGTGTGAGTAGTTCCCTCCTTTTTACTGCTGAGTAGTATTCCATGGGAAGGATGAACCGCAGTTTGCTTAGTCCCCAGCAGAGGGACCACTCCCTCCCTTGAGAGAGAACAATGAAAGCTCCTAAAGAACTGTGTAGATGATGTGGTTCCAGGGCAAAAAGGGTGGTAGGGGCCCCTTCCAGAGAGGACAGTCAGGGCAGGCCCCTCTCAAAGGCTTCTCGAATGGGGTCATTGTCTCTATTCCCAGCGGGGCTGTGGAAATAATTCTTTCCTGGCTTGCATTCCCAGATCGGATCAAAAGCTTTCCCCAACCAGTCTTTTGAGCAGTGCGTTCATTTAAATTTCTCTATGTGGATTTTTTTTTTCAATGGGCAGGTATTAAAGGTCTTTAAAAAAGCTGCATCCACTCTCCTAGATGATGCCTGTTTCTCCTGAGCCCAACAGAGAAATCGGGGCATCAGGAGAACCCCTGCTCGTCCAAATGGGAGGCAGCTACAAGGGTGTCTTTCTTTACCCTGAGTGTGCAGCCGTAGCAAGAAAACCCCTTCACCAGCAGCCTGCAGTGTGGCCCTGCAGGAGTCAGGAGACAAAGGAACAGGACTGGAGAGACAGAGAGACCCGGATCCCTGGCTCTGGCCAGCAGTGCCCTCAGCACGAGCCTCTCGGGTCTGAGTAAGTGGGGACTCACGATTCTTAGAGAGTCTGGGGCAAGTCCCAGCTTGTACTCACTAGTGTGTGTGTGTGGGGTCCTGGCCAAGTTGTACCCCTTGTTCCAAATCTTGGACTGCAAACCCCTTGACTGCATTAATAGATTTCTTAAACGTGGAATCTTCTTTGGGTTTTTTGGGGGGTACTCTTTGATGTTTTGACATACATCTATCTTCTGGGAAACCATCTCCACCATCTAGAGAGAATGTACCTATTGCCCCCAAAAGTTTCCTCTTGCCCCTTAGAAGTCACTTCCTCCCGACACCCACTTTCTCCAGGCAGCCACGAGTCTGCTTTCTGTCACTATAAATTAACCGGCGGTTTCTCGAATTTTATGTGTACCCTTGTTTTGCCTGGCTTCTTTCACTCAGAATCACTATTTTGAGATTCGTCCCCGGTGTGGTGTGCATCAGGGGTTGGGATCATCTTTTGAGTTTCTGTGATAAGCTCTACTCGGTCATGGCCTATTTTTAATCCTCTGTTAGATTTGGTTTACTAAGAGTTCCCTGAGGACTTGAGCATCCATATTCCTTGGTGAGGGCAATGAACCAAGACTTGGATCCAGAATAGACCAACCAGATAGACAGGGGCAGCCTAAAAAAAAAAAAAAAATGTGGTTTAGAAGCTTTAGGGCACTAAGAAGGACAATTGAGAAAATGCTGGGATTGCAGGATCCTGTATCTGTGTGCAAACCCCACAAGTGGCCCACGGTGGGCTCCTGTTAACAAGGGACCTGCAATTGTCTCCTCCAATGGGCACAGAGTGGGCTCATGCTGAATTAACTGACCCGTCTCAGTTTGGGGCTTCCTTAGAAGAAGGAAACAACCAGTCTTTTTTTTTTGTTTTTAACTTTATTAATTCTGGAGAGAATGCAGAAGGGTGAAAAGCCAAAAATTATTATAAAACACTTGAAAAAAGCAGCCCCAATCCATGACAAGCTGGAGAGGAAAGCCTTCGTGTGCTCACTGGAACAAAGCAGACACTCGGGATTTTTATAACGACCGAGAAACATCCTCCCTGGTCACCGGGTCTGAGAAAAAGATGGTGTCTTCTGGGCAGGTACCTAAGCAAGGTGGGACAGGGAGAGAGAGAGGAGGAGCAGAGACAAAAACAGGGCAGAATAAGAGAGGGGGGAGGGGAAAGGAAAAAGAAAAGAGATAGAGAGAGGGAGAGGAGGAGAGAAAAGGGACCAGGAAAAGAGAAAGATGTTTGTCATTTAAAAAAGTATTGAATACGGGGAGGTCAGTCAGTGCTCTTTCTGAACCTTTCAGCAAAATAATTGTCCCTGAGCAGTGCTGAGGCCAGGAGGGCGGGGGCATAAGGAGAAGAGGTCTGTTATGGGTTGGATTTTGTCTCCCCAAAAGATACGTTCAAATTCTAACTCCCAATACTGTGAATGAGACCTGATGTGGAAAGAGAGCCTCGCAGGTAGAGTCAAGTTAAGGGTGCTCATGCTAGATCGGGGTGCACCTTCTAAGGAGAGGGAAGTTTACACACAGACACACCTGGAGAGGAGAGGACCATGAGACGTGGAGGCAGAGACCGGAAGGATGGTTCTACAAGCCGAGGAATGCCAAGCATTGCCAGAAAACACCAGAGCTGGGACAAGCAAAGAATGAACCTGCTCTGGAGCCTTTGGATAGAAAACATGGCCCTGCCAACGCCTTGATTTCAAACTTCCAGGCTCCAGAACTGGGAGAAGATCAGCTTTGGTTATGTCAAGGCACTCAGTCTGTGGTCATCTGTTATGGTGGCCCTAGGAAACCAGTGCAGGATCCCTAGGAAAATAAAGCATCTGGAGCTTCCTGTCATGGTGGAATGGTGTCCGCTCCAAGTTCTCATGTGGATGACCTCAGAACCCAACTGTATTCTGAGAGAAGGTCTTTAAAGAAGTGATTAAATGAAAATGAAATGATTAGGGTGAGGCTAAATCCACCTTAGGAGAGGATATTGGGACACAGGTGGCAGGAAGACCATGAGGAGACAGGAGGAGAAAATGAGCCAGCAAGCCAAGGAGAGGAGCCTCCAGAGAGGAACCCTGCTGATACCCGGATCTTGGACTTCTAGTCTCTACAACTGTGAGAAAATGAAGTTCTGTTGTTTAAGTCACTTAGCCTTGTGATGGTAGCTCGAGCAAACTAGTAGAACTCCGCCATCCTCCAGCGTTCCTCAGCGCCGCTGGGCGGGAGGGCGGCTGGAGCCTCTCCTGTCTGCTTCTTGGGGCTGGCTTCCAGGACGGCCATGGCCGCCTCAGGCTCAGGTGGAAGAGTCAGCACACCGTGCTGTGGGCTCCGCCCGGTACCTGCCCAGCCCTGAGGGAGCACAGAATCCCCGTCTAGCCCCCATGTCAGCAGCCCAAGGTGCACCCGTGAACAGTCTTCTCCCCTAGGTCACTCTCCTGCCAGCTTCCCTACAGGCCTTGGCCTGAACCCCTTCTCCCAGGACCTGGAACTTCCCACACACGGGTTTGGACACCTTTCCTGCCAACTCCCTGCCAGCCGTCGGCATGAAGTGACAAGATACTAACGGTGACAGACTGGGGTTTCCACACCTGGGTGAATGATCCTTAGGTTTCAGTTTTGTCCCTAACCTTTCATTTTCTGTCAGGTCCGGGAATTCACCTTTCAGAGCTGCCGACTGTTGAGTGGACTCAAATTCCCGAGGAGAATGTCAGAGCAAAGGGTCCAGCCTCCTTGTGTGTTTTTATTTTTGTTTTGAACAGATGAGGAAACCAAGGCCCAGAGCTGGGGAGGAACTTGCCCTAGGTCATACAGCTATTTGAGAGTGAGCTGAATCTAGAACACCAGGCTCCGGAGGCCAGCCAAGCCCAAAGCATGCTCAACACAAGTAGCCCAAGAATTCTTAGATAATACAATTAGGTCACTATTTTTTTTCCCCTGCCTCACACTCATAGTAAGATTTGGGGTGGGCTGCAGAGGTTGTGTTGTTTTTCTTTTATTTTCCCAATTTTAAAAGCACTCAGCATCTTATTTATTACAGCAAAATCCAGTTCATGTCACTGTTAATAAAACTGTGATTTAACAAAGGGCTTTTATTACAAAAGTAAATTCCAGTAATAACTGCTCAACCAGACACTTTGCAATTAAAAATAAAAGTGCAGTAAAGAGAAATGCAATTCACAACAAACTAAGTCGTTCCCTCTCCCTGCCCTCCACCCGCCTGGCTTCCACAATAGTGCTGCTCAACTGCGAACCATTTTCTGGCATTAGGCTGTTTAGTACTGCTCTGCTCTCCAAATAATGAAACAATTTCATATTTTTAGCTTGGGGCTGATTCCCGAACAGATCGTCACACTTCCTCTCAGTCAATAACCAGCTCTAAGGAACCAGGAGCCAGCGACACCTGCCCTCTCCAGCCCAGCAAAGGCAGTAACACACCCCACACCCCTCCCTGCCCACGGCCGCTTGAGTGTGTCCCTTTGCTTAAAGCAATCCCAAATTTTGATCTCATCACTGTCTAAGATGAAAGCAGAGAGTGTAGGAAACCCAATGTAGGAGTCAGCTAGGGCTGCCCTGTAACAAAATACCACAGACTGGGGTCTTAAACAACAGATCTCTATTCTCTCGCCGTCCCGGAGACTGAAGTCCAAGAGCAGGGTGCAAACGGGGTCGAGTACTGCTGAGCTCACTCTTCCTGGCTTGCAGAGGACCCCTTCTCGCTCCGTCCTCGAGGGGCAGAGAGAGAGAGGAAGCAAGACCTTAGCTGTTGCTTCTCATAAGGGCGCTGATCCCATCATGGGCCCCACCCTCATGGCCTCATCGGAAACCTAATTACATCCCAAAGTCCCCATCTCCAAATTCCATCACACTGGGGGTTAGAGCTCCAACATATGAAGAGGGGGACCCACAATTCAGTCCATGGCCCCCACCTACTAAAACAGCTGACTGGTTGTGTTTGCACTGTGTCTATGGGCAAATTTGCACCTGGAATCGTATTAAGGGGAATAGTTTTTCCCCTCACATGTTTCCTGTGCAAAAAACCTTTTTGCCTCCAAGCAAATTCCCCTTTAGTCTGTTGGCAAGGACAATTGAGAAGGAGTGGACTGTGTTTGAATCCCAGGAGTTAAAAGCAAATGGAAGGGTTAATTGCTGTTCACAGCTCTGGAACTGCTTGGTTTAGCTGCAAAGGTTCTGATCCACTGGTAGTAGGAGACCCCAGGGAACTCCTATAATTTCCCCTTGATTATCGTTGCATTAATTCTTCACTCCTCCAACCTTTCTGTAGTTTATGGGTGAAACAGTTCTTAAAGAAGAGAACAGGGACGCCTGGGTGGCTCAGTTGGTTAAGCGGCTGCCTTTGGCTCGGGTCATGATTCCAGCGTCCTGGGATCGAGTCCCACATCGGGCTCCTTGCTCGGCAGGGAGCCTGCTTCTCCCTCTGCTTCTGCCTGCCACTCTGTCTGCCTGTGCTCGCTCGCTCTCTCCCTCTCTGTCTGACAAATTAATAAATTAAAAAAAAAAAAAAGAAGAGAACAAATTAGGCAAAGGCTTTTGATCGTAAGAGCAGATGATACACACCCCACAGGCTCTCTTTTGTGGGATTTTTCTCTCTCTATATATTGACACAGCTAATCTTTGTTTCAGCAGCATGCACATAAATATTATCCAAGATGACTGGCATATGGAACTGTTACGAGTCTTTTAAGAAAATCTCCAACTGAATCCGATGTTTCCCATGTGGCACCTGATCCACAGTGGGTGTGGGATATTTATAGAACAGTAATAATGATATTTGAAAACACTGTATCGTCTAAAGCCTCTATTTCCCTGCAAATTTCATCTCGAAGGCTGCATTTTGCAGACATAAGCTTCAGCCAGCCATTCACGCTGATTGCTGGAATGCTGGGCATTGTTGAGATTCACAAAGTGGCTGTTTTGAGCATCATTGCCTGTGAACCCTTCAGAAGGAAAGTCACCTTCTCATGTGGATGGAAATGTTTGCAGGTAAGGACTTGCCAGATGACTTGGCCTTCCAGTGCTGGTCTTTTGCCCTTCAGGAAAATTCCATTTTGGATGCATGTGCCCCTAAAAGCCACAGTAGGGCCTCAGGCTTCATACGACAGTTTATGAAATTGCAGAATCAAAGGATCTTATGATCCGACAATCTATGGGCTGGGAGGGCAACTAGCTCCCATTTTAACCAATTTCCCTCCACCTTTTAAACCAATGAGAGTGTCCACAATAGCCAAACTATGGAAAGAACCTAGATGTCCATCAACAGATGAATAGATAAAGAAAATGTGGTATATATATATATATATATATATATATATATATATATATATATACAATGGAATACTATGCAGCCATCAAAAGAAATGAAATCTTGCCATTTGTGATGACACGGATGGAACTAGAGGGCATTATGCTTAGCAAAATAAGTCAATCGGAGAAAGACAACTATCATATGATCTCCCTGACATAAGGAAGTGGAGATGCAACGGGGGGGGTTTGGGGGGTAGGAAAAGAATAAACGAAACAAGATGGGATTGGGAGGGAGACAAACCAAAAGAGACTCTTAATGTCACAAAAGAAACTGAGGGGGGACAGGGGGAGGGGTGTAGGGAGGGGGGGTGGGGTTATGGACATTAGGGAGGGTATGTGCTATGGTGAGTGCTGTGGAGTGTGTAAACCTGGTGATTCACAGACCTGTACCCCTGGAGCTAATAATACACTATATGTTTATAAAAAAATTAAAGAATAAAAAAAAATAAACCAATGAGGGTATTGGTTTGGTGGCAGAGGTAGAACTGGTGCCTTTTTGTTCCTCTCCCAGTGCTTCCTCCATCACCCCTGGCTTGTTTCTGTAGCTCGTGTCATAATGTGTGGATTCAGGCCTATCATTTAATTTAATACACGTTTACTAAAAAGCCCACTGGGAGAATAACTTCTACTTTTCAGTGTCTACTATGTGCAGACCCTCTACCAGGCCCTTATTTGCATCCCCTCATTTCATTTTTTATCAGAACTTTATGAGGCAGGCATTAACATCCCCATTTTACACATGGGAAAACTAAGGCTCAGAGAGGTTGTCCAAAGTCCCCGGACTAGGAAGTGGCTGAGTCAGTGTTGGAAGCTGGGACTGTTTGGCCCTGTAGCCCCAATCTTGCCATCGGAGCGGAGAGGAGGAGAAGGTGAAGTTGGAGATGTGATCATTCCATGTAAGCAAGACATGTTCTTCTCTCTGGACAGACCGGAGGCCTGGGCTTTGCATATTCACGGCTGGGGGGCCCAGAGGCGAATGGATAATGCCCTCTACCTGGGAAGAACATTCCAGGTTTGTGGGAGACACAGGTATAGACAGACAGCAACAGCTCATGTTCCAGGCTGGACAGAGAAGTGATGGCAGGGGGTACGGGGGATGGCAAGAGTCAGCCAGCTAAGAAGGGGGCTGGGAGGGGAGGTAGGCTTGCAGGCAGGAGACCTGCATGGGGAAGGCCCAGCAAGTAGAAAGGGTAGAGGGAGAAGACCATGGTAGAGCAACTGACAGACACCAGATCACAGAGGGCCATGGATGTATTGCCAAATTTGGGGGTAGACCTCACCCAGGAAGCCTGAGGGTCACGGATGGGGAGGGAATCTGACTTGGACAGCTAAGCTTTTCAGTGTCAGGGGAGGACTGAGCAAGGGGTCCAGGCTGGGGGCAGGGTGATAGTGACCATGGGAAGTGAGAGAAGGGAGCCTGTCAGGAAGCGAGATGGACAGACAGCCTGAAGGAAGGGAGAGCAGAATCAGAGGTGACTTCCAGGTACCAGAAGAAGGGGGATGGGAGGTGGTTGGCAGTGCCAGCAGTTTAGAGAATGTGGAGGCTGAGATTCCCCTGAGAGAGAGCTGGAGCCGGGGGGTGGGGGGAGTAGGCAGGGGGCTTCGGAGAGGAGCAAGGGGCTGAGCAGCCGGTGGGCTGGAACAGGGGGAATGACAGTTGGGAGCAGCCCAGCAGCGCTCAGCAGCCTGGGTAGGCACAGAGGAGGGGGACTGCGGGCTTGTCCTTGGGGTGGGTTTGCCAGCAGGTGAGGAAAGGACTGGGGCCTGGGTATGTGGGCGTGTTTGGGCCTGGCAAGGAGAGGAGGGGCCAGGATGAACTCCCAGGGCACAAACCCTGCAGGATCTGAAGAAAGCCACAGGACAAGGTCACGTAAGTCTCTAGACAGTGGTGCCAGGGTGACTTGTGTCCGATCTTCCAGGAAGCTCCCCAGTCAACAGTGGCCGGACCCCAAAACAGCTGCTCTAAGCACAGCGTTTGCTGCCCACCTTCCCGCCGGCATGAGGCTGGCTGTGTTGCCAAGGCAGCGGGAGCAGCACATCTGAACAGCGTCTCCCTGGCAACTCCACTCAGGGCGCTCACGCCCGGGGCAGCATGGGGAACAGAAGGAGCACTGGACTGGGAGTCTGGGGAGATCACCCACGGCTCGCCATGGCCCTCCGTTACCCCATCTGGGAGCCAGATGGTCAGTCTGGTCCCTTCTGGCTCTTTGAAGCCATTAGTGACAACTCGGAAGGGGGAAACCCGCGAGAGGAGAGGCAAGCGCCTTCGGGAGAAGCCCTTGCAGGGAAGTCGGTGCACCCTGTCACAGACAAGCTAAGGAAACCCACGGGGAATTTCAGCCCATGTCCCGGGCCTATGTGGGAGTCTACATACTGTTGGGGAGCTCAGCAGAAAGAGAGTCTTGGGTGCCTGGCAGTCCCTCATGGCTCATGGCAGCTTTGGACCTCAGGACAATCTCTTAAAGGTTTAAGGAAACTGCTTTTATGGGATTTAGACCCGTGGGAGAGACGAGCCCCCTAAGCAACCAGTCCCAAGGCCTGTCTGGAAGCCGCTGAGAGACCAGCAGCTCCCCGCCCCTCGCCCCCCCGCCCATCAGTGGGCCCCAGCAGCTTCCCACCGAGGCTGCACACATCTGCCTGGCCGCTCTGGGGCTGACAACAGGAGATGACACGTCTACACCAGAGGGAGTGTGAGCCCGACGTGTCTAGGAGGAGAGGTACTGGGGGCTCCTCCTCTCCTCCCGGGGGCCCCCCAGCCCCACAGCGCATGGACTTCCATCTGTGTTGGCATTTTCTAATGCAGTCTGGCAGGTGCTTGGGCTGCGGGGCAGGAGGATAAGGGTCTGGATGGAACATTGGTTCATTTTTGTGGCAGGAGATGGATGAGATGTTTGAGGGTGACGGGATGCACTCCGGTTCGCCACCTTCAGGAAAGGATCAAGCTGGTGGAAACAAATTCAGTCATTCCAATTTAGGAAAAGGCATCTTGAGGTCTTTCCCTTTCTTTTTGTATCACCCCTGGAGTCTCTCTCTCTCCTTTTTTTTTTTTTTTAAAGATTTTATTTATTTATTTGACAGACAGAGATCACAAGTAGGCAGGGAGAGAGGAGGAAGCAGGCTCCCTGCGGAGCAGAGAGGCCGATGTGGGGCTCAATCCCAGGACCCTGGGATCATGACCTGGGCTGAAGGCAGAGGCTTTAACCCACTGAGCCACCCAGGCGCCCTTCTCTCTCTTCTTTTTTAAGATTTATTTTTAAGTAATCTCTATACCCAGCATGGGACTTGAACTTACAACCCTGAGGTCAAGTCGCACACTCTACTGACTGAGAAAGCCACGTGTTGCACTCCTGGAGTCTTCAATTTTAAGTTACTTTTTCATTCAAAACACATTTATTTTTAAAGGACTGGCCCATTGTCATTTTAGAAACCTTACTCAGAGTTGAGTTTAAGGAGCTCATCGGGTACCCTTAACTACAACTTGGGCCTACCAAAGACATAGTACACTGCGTATATTTTGTTTTTAGAAGGATGGGTTTAATGTTCAGACTTCATCTGACTGTCATGCCCACTGCAATTATGGATAATTATGCTGTCTTGCTGAGAAATCACAGCAAGATATGGGCTGTGCAGGAGAAGACAGACTGACACACAGGGTCCTGCCTGATAGATTCAGACCTGAAATCACCATGTTTAGGTTTTAGTAATGGCGCGGAACATGAAGAATTCTCTCACGCTGTGTGTGTGTCGCGGGGAGGCGGAGAATGAAAATTACTTCCAAAAACAAAAAGCCCTTTCCAACAGTGCAAATGGAGGTAATCAGTCATCTAAAAGGAGGTAAGAAACAGGGAGATAAATAAAGGACTAAAAAATTAGGATACTTTAAGACTGAAAATGAGGCTTTGTTTGTAACATGCTCACACACACACACACACACACACACACACAAAGAGGGGGGGAAAAAGCATCAATCTCTCCATAAAGGAGACAATTACCGGCATGTAATCACTGGTGTGACAAGCCTCTGTTTCTCATTCCTCAATGCAGCAAATATTGATTAGGTGTCTACCATGTACCAGATTCCAAAGATGCCAATTAAAATAAATGAGAAATCCTTAAATGTCAAATTCTCTTGCTGTCCATGTTATGGTCACTGGATGATAAGACATTTAAAAAAAACCTTATAAACATTAGATTTGTAAATGTTAGTATACTCCTTTCTTTTCATGATTTAGATCCTGGAACAGATCCTCCAAAGGACAAATAGTTTTTAAAATATAGTGGAGGAATTTGTCATCTAGAATGAATCTGGGCATTTTGTATCCTGGTGCATTTCTGATTTGGGCCACAGACTCTTTGGAGCCAAGAGGGGGGCTGCACAGACAGATAGGGGCATGAGAGGGCCAGGGTGAGAGCCCAGAGGGCCAATGGAGAGGGCAGGCCTGGAAGCCAAGGAAAACAGGGCAGAAAGAAGGAGAGGAGGCTAGTGGTGGGAAGCGGGGCCGCTGGCTAATATGAGAAAGGCTCCTGTGTGGTTTACCAGAGCCTCTGCAGACAAGGACTGACTTCCGTCTAAACCACGCTGGTGAAGCTTGACTCACAGTTCTGTCACTTCCTGGCTGTGTGACCTTGACCATGTTACTCAGTTTCCTGTGCCACAGTTTCACCTGTAAAATGAAGCCCCCTCACACAGGCTTTTGGTGAGGGCTGAATGAGTTCATCCTTTTCAGTGCGTGGCACAGTGCTCTGTAAATGTTAGCTTTTATGATCGGGAGGAGTGATGTGGACATTTTCCCTCTTTTGACTACCCAACATCCAAATCTCCTCCTGTGTGAGTCCTGGTGGGAAGCAGGGCTTACTTTGCCCAGAGGAGGCAAGAAGGTGAGCCTAGGGCAGATAAACACACAAGACTTCCTGGGGTTTTAATCCTGAGCGAGGGAGATAGAGGTGCTGGCCCACACTTGGAGATGATTTGCAGAGCCAGTAGCCATGAGTAAGCATGGCTGGGTTGACATGCTGGGGCGGCTGGACTGTCCCCGTGGTAACTTGGCGTAGTCCTGGCCGCCAACCTCCTTGGCTCCTGCTCCTTCTCTTGCAATAAATTCCTTTTCTGCTGCGTTAGCCAAAGGCCGTCCTGTGGTTTGCAACCGAGAACTTTTAGAGGAGCCATGCTCCATGGTGCTGTCAAATACCACCTCCCGCTAGAGACCACGGGGAGGGAGTACAGCCCCCTGGGCTTCCCGCAGACTAGGGAGAGAAGGCAGACCTCAAAGTCCATTGCCGAATTCAGAATGACTCCAGAATGGAACAGCAAGACCCCAGGGCAGATATCCCTCATAGGGAGAACTTGGTAGACTGCCCAGAAGGGCCAGAAGCATCACGATGGAGCCCCTAGGAGGGCAAGGCCAGGAGCGGTGACACACCATACCTCTGAACTTGAAGATGGCAGGGGGCTGGGAGGCCGGGGAGGTAGGGGAGATGAGCAAATATTTACCCAGGACCTAAACCATGGCTTTTGGGTCTCTAATCCTTTATTACTATTTTTCTGCCAACTGCTTCCTCGCAGGGAGCAGGAGATTTTTCTGCAAGTGGGGCAGGGTGTGTTTATCCGATTGTTGCAAATTACATGGTAAACACAGATACCCCCCGGTTGAGGCAGTCACCGAGTCTCTTTGTTAGATTAATAAGATTACAACAATCTGGGCAGACTTTCAAGTGTTTATTTTAGAAACCTTACTTCAGGGGGTGGTAGTCACATAGTACCAGACCTGACTGGCTTCCTCCTATTTGGATAGAGGGTGTTTCTGTTCCAAGGGGTTATTTTCCAACATATGGAAGGGAAAAAAGGTCATTCACCCTCAACTTCTACCAATTTATAATCAGTACCCTATAGCCCGTTTTGTGATCAACAAGTTAGTGTTTATTTTAACACCTACGTGGTGGTTGGCCTTGTCCTGCAGATTTTAAAGGGAATCCCTGTTACAGGGAATGATTTCCTGCAACTTGAAAGCCTTTCGGCAGACTGGCCCTCAGTCTGTTAACTGTACGCATTTCAGTAAAATTGGCTCAAAGCAAAATTCTGTAACACAAACCCTATTTTCCTGTCGACTTGCTTTATGACATTATGGATGTCTCAGCTCCTTGGCAAAAACACACCACTCCCGCCACCCAGGGCCAGGAAGGAGGATTTGGGGACTCAGGGGGCACAGCTGGGCTGGTGGTCAGAGTGGTGGTCCTTGCTGCCCTTTGGTACTTCCCATCATGGTCTGCCCTTCAGACTCACTGCTCAGCACTGTGGCCCACGGGCTGGGCCCTGAGAGCCGTGCGGGAATAAGAGGGACTGATTCTGATCTCTGCCTTCAAGGAGGTTTCAGCTGGGACCAGAACCCTTTGTACCATCCCAAAACACAAGCACAGAGAACCTTCATCCCAGGTCAGGGTTGTTTGTCCTGCTTCTGGTCCTGCCACAATTTCCCTAGGTCCACCCTGCCCCACTCCACTCTCCTCTCTAACCCACAGCCCCAGACCCAGCTCCTTGGTCCCCACTGCAGATCCCCCACACCCTAAGCAGTCTCACACTTCCTCCACCAGCTTGCTCCACCTGCTACGCCCTGCTTCCCCTCACCGCACCCTTCCAGACCCAAACACAGGGCCTGCGTTCTGGAACTCATCCCTAGGCCTTCTCACATTCTGCAGCACCCACCTGGTTTTAGACTTGACTGCCTCCCTGTCTGATTCTCCCATGAGGCTCTCTGGGAACATTTCAAATTCATCTGGATATGCCCCACATGCTGGGCTTGCGATGTACCAATTACTGGGAATTTTTAGTAAATGTTAAATGAATAACTAGATGAATGAATGAAAAAAATGATGACTGTGTTAGTAGCAATACCAGTAATAATTAGATTTGTTTAAAGGCTTTTCAGTTTATAGGGGTTTCCTACTCAAATCAGTTTATATAATCCTCATAGCAAGTTAGAAAGGTGGTTGCTCTTGCCTGAATTTCACAAAGAGGTTAAATTATTATGACAATAATGATATCTTGAATGTCCGAGGGTCGACTGTGTGTCAGGTAGGCAGTCATCTTTTACCATTGGGGAAACTGAGTCTCAGGAGCTTGTCTAAAGCCAGAGCCAAGATTGAAGCCCACATCTTGGGACTCCAGAACCTTTGTTGAGTCGCCGACACCATGCTGGCAGACAGGGTGGCGGAGCCAATCCCGCACAGATAAAGGGCGCCTGAGCTAAATCTTAAAGGACTGAAGTGAAGATCAGTGAAGGTCGGACAGCCTGGTCAGCGGGACTCACCTAGGCAAAGGAGGGAGCTGGAAGTCAGCAGACCAGACTTGGGGCCTGGCTCCGAGGAACAGTGTGTGAGTAGAAAGCGATTAATGTCAGTGGCATGGGGGGTGTGGGATCAACTCACCACAGACCTCAGATGCTCTGGGTAAGCTGCTCAGACTTCATCCCGCAGTGGGGTGTGTGTGTGTGTAGAGGGGGTGAGGATGAACACTGCAGGAGCTTCTGAAGTATTCCTACATGTTAGTAGGGGAAGGAGCTGAGAGCAGCAAGATCAGTTACAAGCTATGACAATAGTTTGGTCAAGTTATAAGGTGACCTAACATGAAGTAGAAATACTAAAGGGGAAACAAATACAGGACATATTGAGAATATTTCCCATCCCTCTCCCGTTCTCTGTTCTTAGGCCAAGGAAATTTCTCCAATGAAAAACTTCCCCACACTCTCCTGGTTCAGGCCCCTGTGCCTTTGTATGTACTGTTGGCACTATCTCAGGTGTTCTCTCCCCTATACGCCCCTACCCACCTGGAGAATACCTATTTATTCTTCAAAATATTTCATAGATGTAACTCTTCCAAAATCTTTCCTCACCACAGACATGATGGAGCTAATGATCCCCCTTTGTAGGATATACATACTTCTGTGGGGACATCGGTGTGAGTGGAGTTGTTTCTACGTCTGCTTCCCCTGAGAGACAGTGAATCCCGCAATGGTTGTGACCGGTTTCCAGTTTGGGTTCCTGTGCTTCCGGTAATGCCTGACCCACGCTAAGCACGATGTGGAATGAATGAATGCATGTGGGCATAAAGGAGGAAATGAATGAGTGATGCTATTATTCCCCTCCCTCTTGTCCAGCCATTCCTGATGTCTGATAGAAGAAAGCTAACTTGTCATTCTCTCTCAGATGAGGTATTTTATCTTGAAAAATGCCTCCAACTTAAGCTTTGTTTTTGTGAAATTAGTGAGTGTCTCATTTGGCATCCAACACTAGAAAAAAGGCCTGCGTGGAAAAGAAAGGGAAGAGGAGGAGAGAGGGGAAGCTTGGTGGGCCATTGGCTGACAGGTGCTGTTTGATCAAGAAAAACAAAACACCCAAGGGGAGGTGGGCCTTTGTTGTAAGTGACTTCTGAGGAACTTTTTCCTCCCAAGAGGAGCCAGTAGGAAAAGACTTTGAAAACCGTAAGGAACACTAGCAAAAAGATGTATTATTACCTGACTGGATGGTAAAATATTGCCTTGCCAAGTAAGAGCTCGCTTTCCATTTTCCTATCCTTCGAAAAGGATGATTTTTAATATTAAATGTACTCCTTTCTCTTACTAAGACACACATTATGAGGAAAACGTTTCCAAAACATAAACTTGAATCTGTTGATAAGCACAAATCTTCACAGAAAAGTGGGAAGTAATGGAGACCAGCAGCTTAACCTGCGCCGGGAAGCCATCTGTGACTTTGGAACAAGCACCTTTACTAACTGGAGGGGGCACGCCATTGTGAAATGCTAAATTAAATACCACTAAACATTATTATGGCTTCACAAAGTAGTTACAGGCTTCAGTAAGCGCACTTTTATCACAAGGACACACAATCGAAAGCCAAATAGTTCAGTTTAATGTGCCAAAAATACGCTCACCCCATACATTGTTAGAAAGAGCAGTAGGAAAAGAAATCTGAAATTTGCTGGTAATTCATTTGACGGCAGCCAACATCGTCTATCTTCCTTGGCAAGAGGGCCGTTTTTTTATGCTGTATTTTGCACACAGAAATCTGCATAGAGTGATTTGCATACCAAAAACACATTTGTAAAAGGAAACTGTTTGCCTAGAAGCCAGGGAGAGATGGGGTTGCCTCTGTTGGCTTTTACACACACAACACCCCCAGGCTACTTGCTTTTCATTTCCCTATACGCGGCATTTCCACAAAGGGTTATGTACTTTATGAAGCATTAAAAATTAAAGCAAAAAATCTTGTATATATCCAAGAACAACCATAAGAACAATAACCACACAGGCTACGTTTCTCTAGGCTAACAGACTTCAATGTTGACTAAGGAGTGGGTAGTCACAATACTAAGTCACACTAATAATAATATAGTGAGCTTTTATTTTATACCAGGCATTCTGCATAAATTACTGCAAATTCTCACAGTCTTCAAGGTAGGTGCTGTGGTTCCCCATCTCACCCAGGAGGACACTGAGGCTCGGGGAGCTGGAGGTAAGGTAATTTGCCAAAGCTACAAGAGCCAACACCGGTGAAGCCGGGTTTGGGAGCCTGTCTCCTCACTCAGCCCTTTCCTGCCACACCCCTGCTGCCTCTCTTGTTCCCCAGTTTTGCTGCATACAGTTGTCTCATTTCCAAGGGCTGAGTCTACCAGTCTGGGGTGGGGGGCAGGGAGTCATGCTGGGAGAGGTGCACCCCTTTGGTTTCCTGGCATTTTTTCTGACTGGAGCTTGGAAGCAGGACAGCCGGTCTCAAGGCCCAGTGAAGGTGCCCAGTAAAGCAGCTCAGTGATGGACACGGGGTGAATGGGCAATGGCCTGCGATTCAGAGGGTGTTGGGGCAGCGAGGGAGGCGGCTTGGTCCCTGCACAAAGAAGGTACAGGGTAGTTGGGAGGGAACCCTCCCGCTCAGTGCCCATGCACTATCGCCCATTTGGTGCCAGCCCAGCTGTATTCTTGGAAACACAGAATGGTTTTGTTTGTGCTTAATTACAATGCTACTTACAGAGAATTGATCAGCAGCGAATCAGATGCTTGATGCATTTCTTAAGGAAAAAAATTGGTGGTGGCACTTTGGAATTTGTTCATCTGATGAATCCTTTGGATTCTTCCAGGATACAGCCTTCAAAAGAAATCGGCCATTTCTGGAAAGTCAAGAGGGGGAAAAGGGCAGAATGAAAAGACAGAGGATGCCTGCAAAACAGGATTATAAACTTTTGCTCTCTTTTCAGATGTTTCTTTGTGCGTGTGTTCTCACCTACTTTCTCTTTCTCAGGGCAGGACAGCAAAAATTTATCCCTAATCATCTCTCGTTATCGGTGGATTGCCGTTGTCCAAAGATTCCTGGCTTTGAGACTTCGTTATGATGTAGTCACTGTTAGAAAGCAGTTTTTCTGACACTTTCAGTAATAAATCTCTTTTGATCTGATCTATAGTAGCTCTGCCTCATAGCAAGTTCCGGGCTAAAGCAAGTCGTGACAGCAAACTGCTGCGGGGGCAGACAGTCTTGGTTTGAATCCTGGTTTTGTCACTATGGTTTTTGCCTCACTTAATCTCTCTGAGCCACTGTTTCCTCATCTGTGAAACAGGGGAGGGTATAAGGGCAGGGCCTGCTTGGCCAACAGCTAGTCCACTCTCCTTCCTTGCTGACAGCAGCGGCAACAATGAACCTGCGTTTATTTGGCTCCGAGTGAACCTAATCCCAGCAGATGCATTGCACCGACCTAAGTCCCCTGCTGTTGCTGGTGAGCCATTTGCGGGGGTCACAGGAAGGCAAGTGACCTAATTCTGGCCAATATGGCCAGAGGGGAAATCTGGCAGAAGCTTCTGAGGAAGATTTTCCTCTCTGATGAGAGAGACAAATGAAGAGAAAGCCCCCCTGCCTTTGCCCTTCTTGCTTCCTGGTCTGGATGCTGTTGCCAATACATGACATTTGGTGCTAAGGCAGCCGTGTCTTCAAATTAAGGGGGAGCATCACCGACACATTAAAGATGGCAGAGCCGAAGGACTGGAAGAGCTTAGGACCTTGGAGTAACTATTGAACCGTCTTGGTTGAATCAAGATCTATTGAACCAAACTTGTTTTACCTAACTCCAGATTTCTCCTTAACAATAAACGTCTTTTTTTTTTTTAAGATTTTATTTTATTTATTTGACAGACAGAGATCACAAGTAGTCAGAGAGGCAGGCAGAGAGAGAGGAGGAAGCAGGCTCCCTGCCGAGCAGAGAGCACGAGACGTGGGCTCTATCCCAGGACCCTGGGATCATGACCTGAGCTGAAGGCAGAGGCTTTAACCCACTGAGCCACCCAGGCACCCCCAGTAAATGTTTTTTATTGTTTAACCTGTTGTGTGTTGGGTTTTGTGTTGCTGGCAGCGGGGAAAACAAAATCCTAACTTACACAAATACCAGCCTCACAAAATGGTTATAAATACAGGATACGTTGGATGTAATGTAGTTAGTATGATACCTGGGCCAGTGAATTGTTGCTATAATCATTAGTAACAACAGTTAGTAGACACAGGTGATGATCGAAGAGAACAAAAGTTTCCAAACACAACAGGCGAATCAAATGAATGGTACTGGTTCAGCACAACAAAAAAGCTTTATATTTTTGCTAAGGGTCGGGG
>PISX010016016.1:0-47616 GCA_004024625.1 Mellivora capensis
AGGTGGGCAGACTGGCTGTCCGTGAAAATCATGAGGCAAATTTTCTACAGTTAGCCTCTCGTGCCTTTGAAAGATTTTGATTTGTGCTGTTCTTTCTTTCTGTAAAATGTATTTCATGTGCTTGTGACCTTGTCCTTTTATTACTTCATTTTATTACTAGTCAATAACCATGAGTGATTAAAATTGTCTTTTCAATTGATCAGTTTTAAATAATGCATTAGCCATGACTACTCATTATTGAGTTAGCTCATAAATCATTTCAAGTTGTGATCAGCTCCTTATCAAACAAATAGGGGTTAATTTCTCTCCTCGTAAGAAATCCAGAGGATTATGGCAATTGACATCTGCTGAGCCTTATCAGTTGTTGTCAGACTACTGTCTGGGTCAGCATGCCTCAGACTTTCTGGTCCAGAACCTCTTTACATTCTTAAAAATTCTTGAGGATCCCCAAAGAGCTTTTGTTTATGTGGTTTATATCTATTGGCATTTACTATGGAAGAGAATTCACACATTTAAAAAATTATTTATTCACTCATTTGAAAATAGTGATAAGCCCATTACATGCTGACATGTCTTTATGAAAAGAAAACTATGTTTTCAAGATAAAAAGAAAATCAGTGAGAAGATTAGTGTTTTTCGAATCTCTTTAATCTTTGGCTTAATAAAGAACAAGTAGATTCTCCAGTCTTCTTCTGAAATTAATCTGTTGGGCCATGGTCATTTGTTGGAGGATTGAGGGAATTCTGGCCTCACACAGATAGGAGATGACCTTGAGGAGCCCTGAAAGGACCTGAAGGATCCCGAGGTCCCTGGGCCACACTTTGAGAATCACTGGATTGGATGATTCTTTTTCTTCATGTTTGTTGACTCCTGCTGAAAAGATGACTATTATACCTCTGATCACTGTTTTCAAAGCAGCCCGAAGAAGGAAAAGTACAGGGATTTCTCATAAGGCATTTCCTCTTGGTAGATTTCCCCTCATCTCGCTAATCATACTTGGGTAACAAACTATAAAGAGACCAATCATTAACTAAGGCTAGTGAAAAGATCATGAGTGATTTAGAATTGGGGCTACCCCAAGACTAGGGTAGGATTTACCATTCCTGGGGTTAAGAGCTCTGCCTCTATTTTGGGTTACCAGATTTAGCAGATAAAAATAGAGGAGGTCCTATTAAACTTGAATTTCAGAAGTCAGAGTACTGGCTTCAGGAGAGCTGTCCCTGTGAGATGGGCCTGCTGCTGGGGTTGACACGGGGGATGCAAGGAGCAGGAACCTTGAGGATGGAGCTCTTTTCTGGGCTCCAATGATCCAGGGGTGCAGAGAGAGCCGCTGTACTGAAGGGAGGCAGTCGCATGGTGAGGGCAGGGCAACTGAGCAGAAACCAAGAGGAGACACTGGTTTGGGCTGTCCAGAATGTTTGAGGAGCCCTAGACGACTCCATAGAGAGGCTTGCCCCCAGTTTCTTAGTGCTGAAGGGGCCCAAGGCAGAGGAAGAGAGGAAAAATAATGTCTCCCTATCCACATGCCTCCTTTCCAATCACTCTCCTTTCTAGGTCAGAAGCATCTGTATTTGCATTATCTAATGTTGAATTTATATTCACAGATCTGCAGACTTCAGAAACTGTCCTTTTTTTAAAATTGAAATTCTCAGTACTAATTCATGCCTCAATAAGATTGTAGTGAGAAACAAAACCAAATGAACCACAATGCTTTTGGGGTTTTGTTTTTCTTTTAAAGCAAACCCTTTCCCTAGGCAACAACCAAATGACAAAATAAATTCTTTTGACACTATTTACTGATTGGTTTGCATAAATCATTACCAACTTAAAGAAATGGGCAGAAAGCTATTGTAAGAAAGCTTTAATAGGAAAAGGAAAACAAGGATTATGTCACCAGAGATTGAATTTGTCTGTGGAAATAAGACACCATCCATGACAAAATATTAAATCTCTCTCTCTTTCTCTCTCCCTTTTTTTTTTTTTAACTAACATCTCTGAGAGCCCAAAGACTCATTCATTTATTCACTTAACAGTTATTGTGTCCTTCTCTATGCCAGGCCCTGTGCTGGTGGTGATACGAATATGAAGGGGATGCATAAAGAAATAACTAACAGCCACAAAAAAACTAATAATAATTCTAAGATACTTTAATAGACAAATGAATGGAAGAAAACATTCATTGTCAAGCACCATATGAATGAAATGCTCTGTATCCAGGATCACATTTGATGGTAGGTTGGCACTATCCTTACCTTCATTTGGTAGATGAGAACATTGAGTTCAGGGAAGTTAAAAGATTTGCTCAAGTTAGTAAGTGGAAGAACCGGGATTCCAACTGGTGACTGCTGGCAGGTGAGGAAAGTTTTCAGTGAGTAGATGACCCTTGAAAAGCAGTTAGGTATTTCGGAAAGATGGAGGGGATGGGGTGAAAGGATGGGACAGTCCTGGAAAGAGAAGAACAAGCAAGAGGGAGCAATTCTGAGGGAGCAGAGCCTGACTGGGCATTTGGTGTGGGGAGTGGGAGAGAAGTCTAGCAAAAGATGCAGGGTCAGATGTGAGGGAGGAGAGGGGCTTGAGAATCTTACTGAGGAATGGCGGGTTTGTTTCCATCAGAGGGACTTAGGCAAGAGAGTGACAGAAGCAGATTTGCATTTCAGAAAAATGACTCTGGCAGCAGTTAGATTATAGAGAGGCAGGAAATGATTTGTCTCCCTGGCTCAGGAGAGCAGGAAAGTAATGCCACTCCTGAGAATATAGCCTAGAGAGCCTCTCCAGCATCTGCTCAAAGAGACCAGCGCCGCACAGTTTGCAGCAGCAAAATTCCTAAACGTCCTAAATAAATAAATAAATTGTGGTATCGTCACAGAATGTGTACCATATGGTAGTTAAAGTGAATGAATTAGGGCAACACATGTCAACAGGAAGAAAAAACAAAATGGTATGAAAGAAGTGAGTTGCAGAGGGAATGTATAGCAGGAGGTCTTTCATAAAGTTTAAAAACCTACAAAGCAATGCGCTAAACTGTTTACCAATGCATAAATATCTAGAGAAAGCACAAGACACAGATGATAATAGCAAATTCATGATAGTGCGCTGGGGAAGGAGGCACTTGGGATGGGGGCAGGCCGGTCAAGGTGGGCTTAAATATCTTTATCTCTAGCTGTATTTATAGCTATATCTGTAGCTGGATATCTTCATTTCTTTAAACAAAATGGCAAATAAGACAGTGGTAAGTGATCTAGGAAAGATGTTAGGGTTCGAGGCTGATGGCCAAGAAAGAATTCTTGAGACATCTTTGGTGCAAAAAAGGTGATTTTATTAAAGCATGGGGACAGGACCCATGGGCAGAAAGCTGCACTGGGGTCATGAGGAGTGGTCCATTATAAACTTCCAAGTTGGGAGGGGGTCTGGGATGGTGTAAGTCTCTAAGGAATTTTGGAAGCAAGGTTTCCAGGACCTTGAGCAGACTAGCTATTGGTGGGAAAAGGTCATTTATTACCGTCTAATAAAACCTTAGTCATGAGACCCTTCAGATGTATATTGGTGGGCCATATGCTTGGGGGTTTTGAGATAAAGGAAGTTCCCAAAGGAATTTTTATACGTTAAAGTAGACTTACAGGACGGCGGGGGCGGGCGGGGGGAGAGGGCGGCTCAGGCTAGGATTGCCTTTTGCCCTTATTAACATCAAGGCAGTTGAGTCCCTAGAGGAATGTCACTGCCTGTTTCAAGGACTTGTCAGTGGGCTGTAGGTAGTAAGGAAATTTAACAATTTTTCTTCTGCCTTTGTATCCCACATCATTAGGGATTTGATAAAACCGGTAGAACACAGTTGTTTGTTCTCTGGACTCAGTTGTATATTTGACATATAACATTAGAAACATTTAAGCTTAGATCCAAAAGCATACACCTTCTTCCACAAAAAGAAAGAAGAGAAATGGAAAGCAACAAGGAACCCAGAGAAAGGGGGCTGGGAGGCAGACCACTGCACTGTCCAGGCAAGAGGTGATGGGACACGCAGTGACACAGAGGCCATGAGAAGTAGGTGATTATTGCTTGTGGGGAGTGGGAGAAAGAGTAGAAGCCAAATGACTCCTTGCTGCTGGCTTGCATTACTGAGTGGGTGGTGGGGCCTAATGCCAAGGGAATGTAGAAGAAACAACAGGTTTGGTTGGGGTGTGGTGTATGGACACCTGTTTCAGGCAAGTTCGATCAGAGCCTCTTCTTCCGGGAAGAAATGTCTAATATGTTATTGGATATTCAGGTCAGGAGTTTAAGGTCTGTGGCAGAAATACAAAATTGGTTATCGCCAGCATTTGGGGAAAACCATGAGAATAAATAATGCGACTGTAAGTTTTATCAGAGGACTAAATATAGACGTATAGTATGGATAACACTAAAAATAGATTTTAAATGAAGATGAACTCAGATATGAGACGTATGATGTTTAAGTAAAATGTGAAACCTGACTTTTACTCATAGTATTTCCAACTTTTAAAAGAAAGTAGTAATCTGCCTTTGACAAATTATATGTCTAAGAGCCGGAGTATGTGTTATCTTAACCCCTCATCACCGTGACGAGGAACTTAAGAACCACCCTTGAAAAGTCTCTCTGCTGCGTGGTTTGGAACCAGCAAAAAGGCATCGCTAAATTACCAATGGGAAACTGACCTGATGGTGGTAACACGGCTAATGCTCAGAATCACCCAGGGAACCTGCAAAAACAGTGCAGATTCCAGACCAATTGAACTAGAACCCTGGGGCAGAGGCCTGGGAATCAGCATTTCAAAAAGTCCTACAGGTCAGGCTGGTCCTAGCCAAGCTCAGTAGACACAATATCAGCTCTTGGACAGCTGTCCTCTGATGTAGTAGGGACTGTCCACCTCCATTTGTCTACTAATCCTCCCCTGGGACCTTGGGCAGGTGACTTAACCTCTTTATGTCTCAGTGGCCTCTTCCCTATAATGGGGATTAAGATAGCACCTACTCTTAGGGGAGTTGTAAGGACTAAATGAATTAATTTATACCACGTACTACAATACTGTCTGGCATAACAGTGTAAACATGTAAGAAAAGAGAGTTTCTATAATTATTATTGTTATTAACATCTCTGACAAGGATACTGGGACACTATTGTTACGACTATTTTTGCTAACTAAATATCCTAGTAATTTTTTTAAAGAGAATAAAATTTTACACTTGAGTCCTTTGTACTGTCTTTGCCTCCCCATCTTCCCTGCCTCTTGAAATAGTTGTCTTGTCTCTTTTATTTCTCTGGCACAGGAAATTTATCCTGAAGCTATTGGAAACATGAAGGCATATTTTATGCATGAACTAGTCTATGAGAGTTCTGGCATTCGATAGAGAATTGATTGGTATTCAAATGGCTCTTATTATTACCCAGGTCCTTCGGCAGACCCTGGGGATATTTGGGGTTTCTGGCGGTTTCAGAGGAAGTTTTCCCATGGTTAAGAAATTTACTGTAAAGCAAATTTTGTTTGTAGACTTCACATCCATGCATGCCCTGAAGACTTAATTATATGGGCTTCCTGAGGTAGATGTATCTTATCACAGCCACTTTTTCAAAGGGAACACTCCTGAATTATTGCAGTGCATATGGATTCCTAATGCAAACAGGTTCATCAAGATGAAAAAAACCCACATGTGTCTCATAGACATACTATTTACCAAACATCTTGCTACTTATCTCATACTAACCATGCACCTTGGGTATATTTTATGAATAATGCTTTGACTCATTTTTTAAAAATTATGTAAGTTTCAGGTATACAGCATTATAATTCAGCATAATAATAACAATACAGCATTTGTGTACACTACAAAATGGTCAGCCCGCAAAATCTAGCTACCATCCATCACTCTACCATAAGGATTCCCTTACCCCTTTGTCCAACTACAAATCTGTTCTTTGTATCAGTGATTTTGTTTTGTTTTGTTCTGTTTGTTCATTTTCATTGTTTTTTAGATTCCACATGTGAGTGAAATCATACAGTATTTGTGTTTCTCCTTCTGATTTTTTCTATGTAGCATACTACCCTTAAGCTCCATTCATGTTGTTGCAAATGGCGAGATCTCGTTCTTTTTTATGCCTGAGTATTATTCCTCTGTGTGTGTGTGTGTGTGTGTGTGTGTGTGTAGTTTCCATACCTTGACTATTGTAAAGGATGTTGCAGTGAACATAGGGATGCATATATCTTCTTGAATTCGTGTTTTCATATTCTTTGGATAAATCATTAGTGGAATAGCTGGATCATACGGTTCTATTTGGAATTTTTTAGAGAATATCCCCAGTTTTCCACAGTGACTATACCAGTTTACAATCCCATCAATAGTCTGCAAGTGTTTCTTTTTCTCTAAATCTTCTCCAACACTAGTTATTTCTTATCTTTTTGATAATAACCATTTGAATAGGTGAGAGGGGATAATTCATTATGGTTTTTTAAAAAAGATTTTATTTCTTTATTTGACACAAGTCAAATAAAGAGAGCGAGCACAAGTAGGCAGAGAGGCAGGGCAGAGGCAGAGAGAGAAGCAGACTCCCTGATGAACAAGGACCCCGATGTGAGACTCGATCCCAGGACCCTGGGATCATGACCTGAGCTGAAGGCAGATACTTAACGGACTAAGCCACCCAGGCACCCCCTTCATTGCGGTTTTGATTTGCATTTCCCTAATTATCAGCGACGTTGAACATCTCTTCACGTGCATGTTGGCCATCTGTACGTCTTCTTTTTGTCTTTTCTTTCTTGTTTTGTTTTGATTTGTTTTTGTCTTGTTTTTCCCCATGCCCACCTGCAGCTGACTCACCTCTCTTAGATATCTTCTGTGGAAAAATATCTATTCAGATCTTCTGCCCATTTTTTAGTCAGTTATTTGGTTTTGGTTGCTGTATTGATTCATTTTGATAGTATTCCTCTACATTGAAAGTTACTCAGTAGTTTTAATTTCCCGAGAAGTTAATGATTCTAAGATTTTTGTCTATTAAGTGGTTAATTATTTCTAAATCATTACTAAAGTACATTTAGAGAGCTCCATAAAAATGTAGCCAAGTAAGAGAGTGCATGAAATGATGCAACATTAACATTTCAACACATGAAAAAAATGCTCTAAAGGACAAATTAAAACCATAAGGAAACACCACTAAATACTACTAGAATGACTAAAATCAGGAATACTGATAATACCAAGTGGTGACAGGGAGGTGGAGAAATTGGAGTTCGTATACAAAGGGAATGTGAAATGGTATAGCCACTTTGGAAGCAGCCTGAGCATTTCTTCTTTTCTTTTCTTTTTTTTTTTTTCCTTTGTTTTTCTTTTTAGAGGCATGAGCCAGAGAGATAGAGAGGGAGAGAGAGAATCTTGGGCAGGGTTCAATCTCACAACCTAGAGATCATAACCTGAACCAAAATCAAGAGTCGGACACCTTTTTTAAAAAATATTTTATCTATCTATCTATCTATCATCTGTCTGTCTATTTATCTATCTATCAGAATGAGAGAAGAGAGAAAGAACACAAGTGGGGGGTGGGAGGCCAGAGGCACGTAGCGGGGGAAGCAGGCTCCTGCTGAGGAAGAAGCCTGATGCGGGACTTATTCATTGAACCTTGGGATCATGACCTCAGCTGAAGGTAGATGCTTAACCAGTTTAAGCCACCCAGGTGTCCCAAGAGTTGGACACTTAACCAACTAAGCCACCCAGGTGCCCTGCAGTTTGACCACTTCTAAACTTGAACATACACCACTATTTGACTGAGCAATCCCACTTTTATGTATTTACCCCAAAGAAATGAAAATCTATGTTCCCACAAAAACCTTCATGCAAATATTTATAGCAGCTTTATTCATAATTGTCCCAAACTGGGCATGACCCAAATGTCCTCCAGTGTAACCGGATAAGTACTCTGTGGCATAGCCATATGTGGGAAGCTGAATAATGGCATGCCCAAGGATATCCATGTCCTAAAACCTGGAACCTCTGAATGTTGCCTCATATGGGAAAAAGAGAGCAGATATGACCAAGTATCTTGAGATGGGGGAATTCACATGTGTCCTCGTTAAGAGAAAGGCAAAGGGAGCATCGACTCCAGATCGACACAAGAGGAGGCACACCAACCATAAAGCTGGAGATTGGAGCAATGTGGCCATAGAGCAAGTTTTCTGGCCAGGGCTGGAAAAGGCCAGGAAAGGCTATTTCCCTGAAACGTCCAAAGGCCCTGCCACCCCCGTGATTCAGGCCCAGTGATTTATTTCAGACTTCTGGCCTCCAGACCTATGAGAGAGTACATTGTCTTAAGCCATCAAGTCTGTGGGAATTTGTTACAGCAGCCATAGGAAACTAATACCCCACACAATGCAATACTACTTAGTAATAACAAGGAATGAGCTATTGATCACACAATGTATATTGTGTGTATATCACACAACATGAGTAAGTTTCAAATACATTATGCTCAGTGAAAGAAACCACTCAGAAGGCTGTATGATGTCATTTATATAACGTTCTTGAAAAGGCAAAACTAGAGGGACTGAGAAAAGCTCAGTAGTTGTCAGGGGTTGGGAGGGGTCGATTGTAAAGGGGCCGCATAAGAGAGTTTTTTGGGATTATGGAACTGCTCTGAATCTTGACTGTGGTGGTGGTTATGTACTCTATTTGTCAAAACTCATAGAATCGTGCACTGAAGAGGGTGAAGTTTACTGTACGTGAATTCTAAAATAAAATTTAAAAAAGAATTCAAGCTTTAGCAGCTGGGAAAAATGTCAAAGTGCTAATTTTAAAGATCACATAACAGAAGTCCCTGTCCTAAGAGGCATTGGTTTTCAGTTCAGACCTCAATCAGAAAACTTCCCTTTCCACTAAAGGAGAACTTAACCCTTTGGTAGTTGTCAGTGTGGGAACACAGAAGAACGGAACTGAGAGCATATTCTTTAGACGACTGACCAGAGAATGCACAGAATTCATTCTAGAAGGAAAAGAAGCTTCTCAGCTGGGAGAATAGAGAGAGTAGCATTCCTAGGGAATAGAGGTCTGCATCTGTATGGCGTATTGTAGGGAACGAACTCCTTCAAGAAGGGTCCTTCAGGTGAATTTTAAATAACCACATCAAAGAAACACTGAGTTTTTCTGCAAAAGGCCCCAGATATAAGAAAGTGACAACATACTGTTGGTCTGAGTGGGTCAAGACAGAAGGGGCACAGTGGAATTGGGGCGGCACAGAGGCGCCTGGGGGGCTCCGCTGGGTAAGTGTCTCTCTTCAGCTTAGGCCATGATCCCAGAGCCCTGGGAGTGAGTCCCGCATCGATGTCCCTACTCAGTGGGGAGTCTGCTTCTCCCTCTGCCTGCTGCTCTCCCTGCTCATGCTCTCTCTCTTACTCTGTCAAATAAATAAGTAAAATGTAAAAAAAAAAAAAAAAAAAAAAAGGAAAGAACTGGGGCAGTACAAAATGAAAAGTCAGACCGGAGCAGATTCTTCTCTGTGCTGTGATCCTTGCTAGGGGTTTCCAGTCAGCGGGGAATTGGGTGTTTGTAGTCAGTCTCCTCTTCCACACGCTGGTAAGAGGCAAGTGCGATCATGCTGGAGGGCAGTCTGCTCCTTCCTGAGCTGGTTCCATCATTGTCAACCATTCTTCCCTTGCTCTCACAAAGTTTCAAGTTGAAGCTCCCTTGGGGCGCCTGGGTGGCTCAGGCAGTGAAGCCTGTGAGTCCTGGGATCAAGTCCTGCATCCGGCCCCCTGCTCAGCAGGGAGTCTGCTTCTCCCTCTCTCTCTGCCTGCCTCTCTGCCTGCTTGTGCTCTCTCTCTCTCTGACAAATAAGTAAAATCTTAAAAAATAAATAAAGTTGAAGCTCCCTTTTAGGTATGGTTGCCCATAAAGAGTTATTAATGAGAAGCAAGAAAATGGGGGAGTTTTGAAATATTGTAAATACTCCCTCTCTGGTCTCTGGGGCCCAAAAACTTAAGCTGTATAAAATGCAGAATCTTGTTATTCAGTCAATGACGTGACTGTGGACATGCAATGCAGACAGAACAGGGCATCGGAGAGGTCTAGGGGCACAACGGTGCCATTTCATTCTATCCTGGTCTCTGCTGAAGCTTGCTATCACCTGGTGGCAGTTTATTGACGTTGCCGGAAATAATTCTGGGGACTGTGGCTGGCTGAGTCTTCCAGGACAGCAGGAAAGATTCCAGGAATCTCTGCTGGCTGGCAGTTGTCTTGATGGCCTGCTCTGGGGAGACTGAGCCAAGAATATACTGTACCCCCAGGGAGTCACTTTCAACCTCTGTACTTCTTAAGGCTGGAACTGTCTGCCATTTCCCTGCCTGACCTAGCCTTCATTCCCATATTTCTCTGCAGAAGATAAGAATTTTAATTGGCCCCTGTTTGGGAAACAAGGTTCGAAGGATTATGGAAACCAATTGGCAATTGCATTATGTTTGAATTCATCTCATTTCAGGATGTGTTATCATTGTTCTGCTTTATTTTGTTTTGTTTTACAGTAAACGGGATTAATTCATTATATTTGACAGCAACTAGAAAGCTGGCCAATTATCTGTTAAGCCAGTCCTAGTTGGTGAAGAAAAAAATGCTGTTATCTTAAAATGTGGTGAACCTAAGCCTGCTTGCTCTCAGATACCTTCCTCAGACTTCTGCTCTGCTGGCCTATTTCCTAGGTCCTTGTATCAATGAGATTCCAGTGGAGTTTGGCCACTGGGAGGCACAATAATGATCCTTTGAAGATATCCACTCTATAATTCCCAGAACCTGTGAAAATGTTAAAATGTGACATGGCAAAAGGGGCTTTGTAGATGTGATTAGGATTATGGACGTGAGATAGGGAGATTGTTCTGGATTATCCAAGTGGACTCACTCTAACCATATGAGCCCTTAAAAAGAGAAACTTTTCTTACTGGGAATGAGAGAAATGAGTCAGAAGGGGAAGTCTGTGAGATTGAAGCATGAGAATGACTTGATCTGCCATTGCTGGCTTCGAAGACAGAGGAAGAGGGCCACGACAAGGAATGTCGGCAGCCTCTAGAGATTAAGAATCACCCCTGTTTGACACCCAGCAAGGAAATAGGGACATCAATCCTATACCCGCATGGAGTTGAATTCTGCCAACAACGTGACTGAGCATGGAACCAGATTCTTCTTCAGAACTTCCAGAATCAACAGCGGCCCTGCGTGCCCCTTTACTTCAGCCTTGTGAGGTTAAACAGAAGACCCAGCTGAGCCACACTTCCTTGGACTTCTGACCTATAGAACTGGGGACCCTGGGTTCTGTAATATCAGGTCTTCCTATTGTCCCTCCAACCTGAAAGTCCCAAGACCTTTGTGCTGTTCCAAATATCGGGGGTAACTTATATTTCTTGCTGGTCTTCTCAGCCTCTTCCATCTCCTGGGTTACCAGTTCACCCGCAGTGAGTTCCATCTGCTTTAAATACTTCGAGTGGTTTCAGTGTCCTAATTTTACTCTGTATGACAAGTATAGGATAATTCAGATTTTTGGTAGTGATTGGAAGGGAGGGTACAATCATTTATTCATTCATTCAACAAACATGCACTGAGAATCTATACTATGTATATCAGTGGTGAACAGGGAAGACAAGGTGCTTGACTTCAGTGAATTTGACACTGCAGTCCAGCAGACAGAGTTTTAATTAGTAACAAAAGTAAAGCATTAGCATTGTGATAAAAACAAGTATCTATAAGAACACAAAATGAGGAGTTCTTAAACTGACCTAGGAACTAGGGAAGGATTCTATAAAGAAGAGATATTTAATGAGAAGATTGCATAGGGTTCTCCAAAAAGTATGGGCAATAAAGTTGGGAAAAGGGTTTGCTGAAGAACAGGAGTAAAATAGCCCCGTTTTATTCTGCTGGAAATTTAATCAACAAAAAACTATTGGAACTAATAAGCAATTACAGCAAAGTGTCAGGGTACAAAGTTAATATACAAAAGTCAATTGTTTTCCTATATATGAGCAAGAAGCGATATAATCTGGAAAATAAAATGTTATCATTTATGTAAGCACCCCCAAAAGTGAAATACTCAGGTATAAATCTAACAAAATTCGTATAAAATATTTATGAGGAAAACTACAGAACTAATGAAAAATATCAAAGAAGAACTAAATAAATGGAGATATTTCATGTTCATGGGTAGGAAAACTCAATATTGTCAAGAGGTCAATTCTTCCCAACTTGATCCACAGATTCAGTGCAATTCCAATAAAAATCTCAGCAAGTTATTCATGGATATAGACAAGCTAATCATAAAGTTTATATGTAGAGACAAAAGACCCAGAATAGACAACACAATATTGGAAGTGAACAAAAATGGAGGACTGAAACTGCCTAACTTCAAGATTTATGATAAAGCTATCATAGTAATTATGATAAAGCTATAGTAATCAAGATAGTATGTTGTTAAAAGAATAGACAAATAGATAAATGGAACAGGAGAGCCCAGTAACAGGACCACGTAAATATAATCAACTGATCTTTGCCAAAGGAGCAAAGGCAATATAATGGAACAAAGGCAGTGTTTTCAACATGCTAGAACAGCTAGACACATACATGCAAAAAAAAAAAAAAGAATCTAGACACAGACCTTATATCTTTATAAAAATTAACACAAAAATGTATATCCTTTACAAAATTAACCCTAAATGTAAAATGCAAAGCTCTGAAATTCCTGCAAGATAATATAGGAAGAAACCTAGACAATCTTAGGTGATGATACTTTTTAGATACAACACCAAAGGCATGATCCATGAAGGAAATAACTGATAAGCTGGACTTCATGAAAATTAAAAACTTCTGTTCAGTGAGAGACACTATCAAGAGAATGAGAAAACAAGCCACAAACTAGTAGACAGTATTTTCAAAAGATACATCAACAAAGGACTGTTATTTGCAACATACAAAGAACTCTTAAAACTCAACAAGAAAACAAGCAACCCAATTTAAAAATGGGCAAAAGGTCTTAAGAGACACTTCACCAAAGAGGATGCACAGATGGTAACTAAGCACAAGAAAAGATGTCCACATTGTATGTCATTAGAGAATTGGACACTGAAATGAAATATGAACACATACCTACGACCATGGCCCAAATGCAAAACACTGGTGACACTAAATGCTGGTGAGGATGTGCAGCAGTGGGAATTCCCATTCATTACTGGTAGGGATGCAAAATAATATAAACACTTTGGGAGACAGGCTGGCAGTTTCTTACAAAACTAAACATTCTCTTTTACGATCCAACGATAGCACTCCTTGGTATTCACCCAAATGAATCAAACCCTTATGTCTACACAAAAACCTGCACATGGGTGTTTATAGCAGTTTTACTCTAAATATAATTTATATGTATATGATATCATATTATATGTTATATAATATTATATGTCATATTATATATATCATATTATATGTTATATAATATTATATGTTATATAATATGATATCATATACATATAATATTATATATTATATATATATATAATTGCCCAAACTTGGAAGCCATCAAGGTAGATAAATAAACTGGTACAGATAGACAATGAGATATTATTCAGTGTTGAAAAGAAATGAGCTGTCAAGCCATGAAGAGTGATGGAGGAAAATTAAATGTATATTACTAAGTGAAAGAAGACACTCGGAAAAGGCTACATAATGTATGATTCCAACCATATGACATTCTGGAAAATGCAAAACTATGGAGACAGTAATATCATTAGTGGTCACCAAGGATTGGGGGGGGATAAATAGGCCAAGCACAGAGGATTTTTAGGGCAGTGAAACTATTTTGTATGATATCACAATGGTAGATACCTGTCATCATACATTTGTCAAAATCCATAAAATGCACAACACCAAGAGTGAATGTAATGTAGACTCGTATAATCTAAACTATAAACTTTGAATGAAAATAACGTGTCTGTGTAGATTCGTCACTTGTAAAAAATGTGTCACTGTGGTGAAGGTTGTTGAGAATGGGGCAGTTTGTGCATAGGTGGGGGGGCAGGAGGTATATGGAAATTCTCTGTACTTTTGCTCAATTTTGTTGTGAACCTAAAGAAAACTGCTCTAAAAAATAAAGCTTATTAATTTAAAAGATCCTCTTTGCTATTTTAGTGAAGAGCCAGAGTTAAGTCCCATCTTTGACAGTTAGCTTTTTTGGCCAGTCTACTTGCTCTCAGAGAAATTCATTCTGGAACCACACTGTTGTTTGACCCTATTTGACTGGATACCAGAGCAGATGTCTTAAGTGGCATCTTTTTCATGCATTTTTGAGAAATGCATAAAGTGAAAAATGATTTTTTTGGTTAAATCAAATAGATAATGTACCCAACAGGTACCCTTATCAATTTAACACAGGATTGTGAATCCAACAATTCCACTTCTAATAACTTATTGTGAGAAAATAATCATTTAAAGAAATTCAACACAGGGCAACCCTCTCGGGTCCCCTCCCTCCTCAGGGGTTTCGTACTATATCTAGACTATCGCTCAATAAACCTTGTTTTGCTGCTTACCACTCTGTCTGGCCTACCTCTTCATTCTTTGAAGTGGTGTGACCAAGAACCACAGGCACCGACAGAGAGAAAATCCTGGAACACCCATGCTTTAATAAAACCATCATTTTTCACCTAAATAAATAAATTAATAAGGAAGTCCAACATAGCATTGTTTAGAATAGTAAAAATAAAATGCAATTTAAATATTTACCAGTGGAGAATCAGTTATAAAAAACAAAGGGCATATATGCTTTTTAGTAGTGAAAAATGTTGATGCAGATCTATATTTATTGCCAGGGAAAGATGCCCACAGCATTTATTGCAAGAAAATAGGTTATAAAGCCATATGCATATCTGTGTGTGTTCCCACACAGTATCCCTAGGTGGTAGGTTTTGGAACCTATGCCAGTTATCAATTTATTGCTTTTCTGTTTCACATTCATACTTCATTCCTCATTCTGCAAAAATGGCGATGAGCCCCTGTATATTTTCCTTTGCCAGCAGATACATATGTTAAACTTTACCGGTACAGGGAGCTTGCCTTGTAGACAGAAGGGAGTTTCCTCCCTTGTTCCAGTGTACTGCATTGGCAGGTTCCTGTCTCCAGAAAATTCCCCAACACACATACCCAACATCTCCAGTGGTTTTGCAATAGAATGCTTCTGGGGAGACTCCTCCCTGTGATTAGGTCTCCCCAGCACCCTAGAGAGTAGATTTTGAGCCAGTTTGGACCACACAGCAACACAGTAACTTCCCTGTTGACCCAGGTTGACCACAACCTGCCCAACAAATCCTTTCCTCTGCTCTTGGTGGAGAGGGTCCTTGGACCCTCTATCTCAGATCTTGGGGTTGGGGCTGCCCCTCATATCTGCCCTTCTTATATTCTTTAGAGCTTCTCTTTGTTTCCTACTGGCTGACTTCTTGTTACTCTAATCCCTGCCATAGTTAGTAATTCTTTATATTAAACTTTCCCTGTTCAAAAAAAAAAAAAAAAAGAAGAGAAAAGAAAAAGAAAAAGCCAGAACCCAAAAAGCAAACCCTAGATAAAATTACCTGTAACTGTACTTTCTGTGATAACTACCATTTACACCTTGATGTATACACTCTAAACCTTTTGTCTTGTATGAATGTGTATGCATGTATTATATGTGTATGTATATAATTATAAAACACATATCTCTGTGTCCATATATAGTATTTAAAACAAAAGGTAAAGCACACTGTATGGGTTATTTTATAAACTTTTCTTTTTTTGTTGACCTTTTCTGTATCAATATTGACAATGGTTCCACTGGGATATCCATATATCTGTGCATATATATATATATATATATATATATATATATACCTTAAATTTGTTAAAATTTCCCCCTTGTCTGGGACATTTAGGCTCCTTTCCATCTTATATTACGAACGATGCTCCAGTGAACATCTTCGTGTCAGATATCTCTTGTTTATTCTACCAGATCTACTTTCTACTTTTTTCCATCATTTCCTCAGCTCTGCTCTCCTTCAGGGAGTAAATTAACTGGTTCCTTTGCCCTCTGGTTTCCACTGTGGTTCAGCCAACACAAGGTCCTGCAGGAGTTTGGAGACAAGGTCAAGACTGAGATCAGGGTATTAGTCCCTGGCTCCCCTCTTCTGAGGTCTCCTAGAGCTGGCTGTGCTCCTCGACTGAAGGTCACTGTTTTCAACATGGCCAATCCTTTCTTCCCAGTTCTCAGAACCAATCCTTCCATTGTCCTTTTTCCTCTGCACCTCCTCAAGCCCTGGGTACCTGCACCATCCCCTGTGGTTTTCCTACAGCCCCTCCATTTCTTGGAAAATGAACGCCATGTGAATTACCCTGGTTTGAGTGTACCTGGTGTTCTCTTCCTAATACAACCTTTAAACCTAAATCTTTGTGTATGTCTTTCATTATATTCTTCAAGTAAATTCCTAAATGGAGAATTTGCTAGGACATTGAGTATACCTGTTTGGTTTTTTGTTTTGTTTTGTTTTCTGCAAAAAAGCTTTATTTCCATTTGGTGTGTGGTTTGGGAGAGGGCTCGAGGGTGGTTAAAAAGCTGCCTAGTGGCTGCAGGGAGAGATTCAGGCAGAAGCCCTGGCATCAGGGGGTGGCCAGAGAGGCCCCTTAAAGGCTGCTGTGCTTCAGGGTTGTGCTTGAGGGTGAGTCTTTGAATGCGATCCTAACCTAGCCCAGCTGGGGGCAGCTAAGCTGCAGAGGTGAGTCAGGTGGTCCCCATCTTCTTGATGCGTTTCAACTCTTCACCCAGGAAGTGGTTCTCCAGGAAGTCAGAGAGATGGGGGTCTGCGAGGGCAGAACCCAGGGCATGCAGCTCCAGAAGGGCCTGGTTCCAGTTCTTCTCCAGAACCAAGGTGGCTTCCATGGTATCCAGGGCTTTACCCCTACCCGGATTGGGAAGGTTTCTGAACTTCTTGGACGAGGGCGTGGTTACTGCCCTGGTTTGGCATCTTCCAGAGATGTTTAGCACCCTCCAGCTTCTCCTCAGCCAGCTTGAGGAAGAAGGGGCTCACGTCCTCCAGAGCTACATCCTCGTGGTTGAAATAGGAGCTCAGAGAGAGGTAGGTGTAGGAGGCTGGCAGAGGCATGTTGACCAGGCAGCTGATGGTGGTGGCCTCCATATGAGTGGAATTATTCTAATGAATCTGGGAGCTCATGGTTGATCCATAAAAAGGAGCTAAGCTCAAAATAGGGTGCTGGCTGGTCCCAGAGGCAGAGGTTGGCCGAGATGATGGCTCCCAAGGTTGTGACTGGAGGAAAGGTTGGAGGTTGGTTGAAGGCTGGTAGAAGGGATGTCCCTGGGTTGTTCCATCCAAACATTGTTGAGGCAAAAGACAGATCCCTGGGGCCTCCCAGAACACTGCCTGAGTAAACCTGTTTTTAAGCTGTGTAAAACATGTTTTGATGTTCAGTTTAGTTAGAATGTTTATAATCCTGGTGGTGTAGGAGGTTACCTTCTAAAAAATATGTGATCTAAACTCTGGGTTCAACCAGATGAGAATATACCTAAAGATTTAGTAAGGATAAAGAATTGGCAAGGAATACAGCCCACTGTTTACCCTGGTCCCTGAGAAGTTCTAGAGACCCCTAAATCTTTCTGAGATTTTTAATAAGCCCATTTTGTGAAGGAGTATTACTAGGATCCAGCTAGAAAGTGAACTAAAGAAAAATCTAATCAGTTGATGCTGGTTTACTGAGTAGAATAAATAAGCCTTCCACATGTTAGTTGTTATCTGGGCTTCTGAGAACGCATTCATCCAATTTCTAACACAGGTGACCAAAATTTGTCTTCATGTTTCAACGTGAGGCCTAATTCTCATGATGATGATTTCTTATACCTGAACCCTTCTAAGATAATTTAAAACAGGTGTGGCAGATATGACTTTAAAGAACTCAAAGCACAATACTCCATTTTTTATAGGGTGAACCATACGAAACTGATGTTTTGTGAGTTAAAAATTGTCAAATATCAGCAATTTCATATGCTTTACCCTAGTACTTTACTCTAAATCAATTTAATTCTATTTTGCGCCTTCGTCTTGTCATACTGGCTAGAAAGATAACCTTAGCTGTTTGCAGGACTCCTGCCCACCTACTCTTCATCTACACCATCCTTTCTCCAACCTCCTCCCCTGCTTGAAAATATGTCAGACTTTCTGGGTGAATAGGGAGTCGGGGGGAGGAGGAGAGCATCTGTTCAAGTCAATGCTGTGTCTTCCATGTTCTCTGTCTGTCTCTGTTCTTCCTAGACTATTCTGGGAGCATGGGAAACGAGAAGCTGCCTAGGGATCTGTCTGGCTGGGCAAACTGGTCAGCAGTTTCTTCTCTGAGGTCTTACTGTTCCCATAGTTGCAGAGCTGTAAGTAAAAAGGGGTTTCCAGATGATCATGCCGAGGCTTACCACAAAGGAAATGGATCACTGTCCACAGTCCCCGGAACATCATAGGTACTCAGTAAATATTGATTGAAAGAATAAATAAATGATCTGAAGTTGCCAACCTAAGCAGACCAAGCAGAGTGAGCAGAAAAAGAGCAAGAGTAAACGCTTACAGGACTCTTCATGTGACAGGCATCGTTCCAGTCGCTTTGCATAAATTAACTCCATTCTTTTTTTTTTTTTAAAGATTTTTTAAAAAATTATTTATTTGACAGAGATCACAAGTAGGCAGAGAGGCAGGCAGAGAGAGGAGGAAGCAGGGTCCCTGCTGAGCAGAGAGACTGATGCTGGGCTTGATCCCAGGACCCTGGGATCATGACCTGAGCGGAAGGCAGAGGCTTAACCCACTGAGCCACCCAGGTGCCCCAAATTAACTCTGTTCTTGCAATGACCCCAAGACTAAGGTAACTGAGCAGAACTAAAGCATTTTCTCAAGTGTGTGGCCCACCATTATAGTCTGATTCAAAAGCCTATCTGCTTAAGTTCTAATCCATACTGCCCCCCAAGCATAGAATCAAGGATGCATTCTAACTTTGGAGAGAAGGAGGTAGGCTTTCGATGTCCTTGGGTGTTTCATTTAGCTTCAACACAGATTTTGCTAGGGACATTTCTCTATGATATGATCACTAACAAAGCCTGGACAACCTCCGGCTTGCAGCAGCCCACTGGCATTCCCCTCTGGCACACTTTGCAGGACTGGTCATGTGAGAGAGACCGATAACAGCAACAATTGCTGGGTGATGAATGGCTAGAAGTAGGGCAGCTCAAATCATGACGGAGACAAGGAATGCAATTGGGAAGTGCTGACCTGGGACTTGGAGTGGGGTAAGTTGAGCCGTGATGGATGGAGGGCGACAGCTGTGCGAACAGCATGCTGGCACACACTGGCTGAGAAGCACTGCTTCATTTGAACTGAAACAGGCAGCTTGAGAGGCAAGCAGTGACCAAAGCCACAAACCAAAATACAAACCTTTCATTAATCTTTCCAACCACACCCATACTTTTGTTGTTCAGCATCATTCTTCAGTCTGATTTTAAAAACCAACAACAAAAACCCCAAAAAACAAAAAAAAAAAACCCAAAACAATCATGATGCAGAGCAATGGGCCTAGGGCCATGCACTATGAGACTTTTGAGGGAAGAACAGGCAGAAGAGGCTTCGAGCTGATATCTAACGAGCAATCTCCAAACAAAGGCTTCTGTTTAATTTTTGGAACAGCAGTTCTAGAGTGCACTGAGGTGTTTGTGCATGAGAGCAGAGTATGGACGGTTCCCTTTTTTTCACACCTCAAAGTCAAGGGCTCCCTCTGTTATTTCTCCTCTTCCCCACTGTGGTCCTACCTCTTGGATCTCATCCCGGGTCAGAGAGCTGGGTGTCCAGGGTCACAGGGGACTCCACCAGCAGAAACATGATGACCCTGAGCAGTTAGTGTAAGGTTGGGTCCATGATGTGGGCGCCATGTTATTCTGGATGTACTTGCACCACTTACAAGGAGAAGACCCTTCATGTGTCTGTAACTTTTCAATAAGGCCTCAAATAAGACTTAAAATAGGTGTTTAAAAATTGACCTCCCCACAAAACATAAGTGACTCTTAATCTCACAAAACAAGCTGAGGGGTGCTGGGGGGAGGGGGGTCGGGAAAGGGGGGGTGGGGTAATGGACATTGGGGAGGGTATGTGCTATGGTTAGTACTGTGAAGTGTGTAAACCTGGCGATTCACAGACGTACCACTGGGGATAAAAATACTTTATATGTTTATAAAAAATTAAAAAATTTAATAAAAAAAAAAAAGAAAAAAAAATTGGCCTCCCCTTTTGGGGCATTGGGATCCCTGCTCGGTGGGAAGTCTGCTTTTCCCTTTCTTTCTACCCCTCCTCACTGCTTGTGCTCTCTCTTTCTCTCTCTCTCTCTCTCTCAAATAAACTCTCTAGAAAAAAACTAACCCCCCTTCAGATACATGCTTTGCAAATATTTTCTCCCATTTTGTAGGTTATCTTTTCAGTCTGTTGATTGCTTCCCTTGCTCTGCAGAAGCTTTTCAGTTTGATGTAGTCCCACTTGTCAATTTCTGCTCTTGTTGCCTGTGCTTTTGGTATGATATCCAAGAAGTCATTACCAAGACCAATGTCAAGGAGCTTTCCTCTTATACTTTTCCCTAGAAGTTTTACAGTTTCACATCTTAAATTTAAGTCTTTAACCTCTTTGGGGGCAGGGAGAGTGGGTTGGGAGAGGGACAGAGGGAAAAGGAGAGCGAATCTTAAGACCAGGATCCATGCCCAGTGTGGAGCCTAACATGGAGCTTGATCTCATGACCCTGCAATCATGACCTTAGCCAAAATCAAGAGCTGGTCACTTAACGGACTAAGCCACCCAGGCACCCCAAGTCTTTAACCTGTTTTGAGTTGATCTTAGTGTATGTTGTAGGGATCCGATTTTATTTTTTTGCACATGGATGTCCAATTTTCTCAGCACCATTTACTGAAAAAATTGTCTTTTTTCTCTTATGTATTCTCAGCACTATTGTCAAAGATCAATTGATCATATATGTGTGGGTTTGTTTTTGGGCTTTCTATTCCATTCCATTGGTCTATATGTCTGTCTTTATGCCAGTATAATACTATTTTAATTACTGTAGCCTTGTAATATGTTTTGAAATCAGGAAGGGGTGGTTTTTTTTTTTTTAAGATTTTATTTATCTGAGAAAAGGACAGAGCACAAGCAGGGGGAGGGGCAGAGAGAGATGGAGAAGCAGACTTCCTGCTGAGCATGGGGCTCAATCCCGGGACCCTTGAGATCATGGTCTGAACTGAAGATAGCTGCTTACCTGACTGAGCCACCCAGGCACGCTGAAATAGGGAAGTATGAATATCTTCATTTTTGTTCTTCTTTCTCAAGATTACTTTGGCTAATTTGGGTCTTTTGTGGTTCCCTATGAATTTTAGGATTATTTGAATTTTAGGATTATTTCCTCTATTTCAGTAAAAAAAGTCATTGAATTTTGATGGGGATAGCATTGACTCTGTAGATCTCTTTGGGTAGTACAAACCTTTTTGGTACAAATGTTTTTAGAATATTAAGGCTTCTGAACATAGAACTCGACAGTAAAAAAAAAAAACAAACCATGAATAATCTACATTAAAAATGCACAAAGACCTTAAACAGACATTTCTCCAAAGAATATATACAAATGGCCAACAGGTATATAAAAAGGTACCCAGGGCTCCTGGCTGGCTCAGTGGGTAAAATATGCAACTCTTGATCTCAGGGTCATGAGTTCAAACCCCACATTGGGTGTAGAGCTTAGTTTAAAAAAAAAAAAAAGATGATTAACATCAATAATTATTAGGGAAATGCAAATAAAAACACAAAGAGATAACACTTCATATCCGTGAATAGCTATGATAAAATAGGATGTCTGTCATCTTTTAGAGTTGTAGTTCTTTACCTATTCTGAATATAAATACTTTGTTGGATACATGTATTGCAAGTGTTTCCCCAGCTCTACCCTGCATTTCACTCTTTTAGTGGTGTTTTTTACCTAAGAGAAAGTCTTAATTTTAACTAAGTACAATTTTTTTTTGTTTTATACTTATACTTTTTTCTCTTATTTTATATTTTATACCTTAAGATTATGAAGATATTCTCCTACATTTTCCTGAAAAACATTATTTTACTTTTCATATCTAGGGCTACAATCCATTTCAAATTAATTTTTGTGCATCTCATGTGAAAGAGGCATCACCTTCCCCTTGTCCGATTGATCCACTGCTATTTACTGAATGCATAAATTTAAACTATGAATATAATGTGAGGAATGGAAGGCAGTGGTGTCCCAACACTAGAGAATGGAAGGGAGTGCCACAGGGAGCAGTATGTTTAGGAATGAGTAAATAGGTCTGCTTGAGGTGGGTATCTAACTTTAACATCCATGGTTTTACCTGGCAAAAAATAAAAATAAAACACTGATTCCCAGATATGCCCTCCTCCCACCCCCCTTCAGTCAGGTTTAATGTAGATCACAAGTAATTTGTGGACTGCACTTTGAGAAATGCTGGTAAAAGCATGCAGGTGCTGTACATCTGTCTTTTTCAGATCATGCCAATATAATTACTTTTAAAACTTTATGGAGTTCTCGAGTGTCCATTTATAATCCATTCCATGGTATAGAAGTCAGACTCACAAATCTCTTTGAAATAAGCTTTCCTCTATCTTGGACTCTCTGTAAAACCGCTGTGGGACCATGACCTTAGATCCTTAGAAGTCCCATTGCTGCAACAGAGAAAGTCTATGAGACACACTCTTAAAATCCTTAGAAGCCTTTCTGTCTGTCTGCAGGATCTATGAGGCACAGCCTTAAGTCTCTCTGACTTCTAAATAAAGGATCTTACAGCTGTATCCTAGACTTGGTCTCTGCTCTGGAGCCCTTTGAGAATTGTTTGCCACTTACAGTACATTCCTACAGCTTGGTGAGACCAGATTAAGTACAGGATTTATGGGAAGAAATAGGGACAGAGTTGAGGGATCATTCAAACCAGAAGCTGTTGTGTAATGCTTCAGCTGCTGATTTGATCCAAACATTTTTTCTTTTTTTCCCTTTTTTAAGATTTATTTAAGTGAGAGAAAGTGAGAGTGTGTGCACATGTGCATGAGTAGGGGGAGGAGCAGAGGGAGAAGCTGACTCCCCGCTGAGCAGGGAGCACGAATTGGGATTTGATCCCAGGACCCTGTAATCATGATCTGAGCCCAAGGCAGACAGTCAACCGACTGAGCCACCCAAGTGCCCAAAACATTATTTTTTCTTTCAGAGATATCCATTATTTCTCTTTTCCCAATATTAAATAACTTTTCACAAAAGTATTTATAGATTGGTGGGGGCATTATTAATGCTTGGATCTGGGCTTTTTACCAGTCTTGACATTGTATCCTCTACTGTCAGACTAGGAGTTGAAAGGAGTTTGGTGCTGTTGACCCTCCTGTTCTTGTCATCTTGGTTTCTTTCAATCTCCTGCACCAGCGGGAATTCAGATCTCCCATAACAGTTTCAACGCACTCAAAGTGAGGAAATAAAGTAATAAAAGAATGAGTTTTAAAGTCAAAGAAGGAAAAACATGGTTTTAAAAAAAATCCCTTTATGAGGCTTTTAGCTGACTGTAGGAATCTCCTTTCTTTCCTGGCAATTTCACAGCAAGTGGATTCTGATAAATCCTTGCATGTGCTTTTAAGCATGATCACTGTATGTTGGTCAGTGTTTAAATTCAGTTTGTTGTTTCTGCATATTCTGCTCTTCTTTATTGTTGTCATGGAAATATTAGAACTGATTCATAAGAACATAACATAGAACTAATGATCTATTTACCCATTATTTGGTGGAGAGTAGCACCAAGGGAGGTTTTGTAGGAGGCTATTGTTTTACCTTAGTTTTTGCTGACCTGAAATGAAATACATCTTAATCTTGAGTTCTACTCTGTGATTGGTGCTGTAAGCAAAGTCCATCTGCAAACAGATCTTTTGACAATCACTGATGTCATTACCCAGGCACAATAGAAAATGAGACTGATGCACAATACTTAGAAGACTAGGGTCCCTCATCAACAAACCCTCATTGAGTTGTGATTTTTGATGAGATGCTAAAGACACTGAGCTTTTTCTAGGTTTTGAAAGTCAGAACTCACAATCATTTTACATGCAAAAAATAAGTTACTCACTGGATTAAATGTATAAGTATAATTTTTGGTCGCTTAAAGAAATGAATGTTTTGTGAACATGACAAGTCATAAACTAAAACAAAAAGAAGTTTAAATAACAGAACATTGTAAATGAACACGAAAGTCTTGGGGGATGAGATGATTTCTGTGGTTTCTTCCAGATCTAACATAAATTTTCCATAGTCCTGAAAAATTAGGTCAATGAGAATTCACAAAAAAGGATAAAGATCAAAGTATTACATCCATGCCCTAGAAAATATGGGAAAATATGAGTGAAGAGCGTAACTGAGCTGAAACGCGTGACTTCCAAGACTTTCTCTTCAACTTGCCAAGAAAGTATAACTCTGTCCTCAAAAGCATGTAAGCCACTGAAGATAATTCTGAGAAGTGAGCAAAAGGAGGGGCAAGCCAATATACTATCAAACATTTCTCCCTGGGAGGCAAAATAAGTTTGGGTGTCATCAAAGATATATTTGGGGGACACCAGGGTGGCTCAGTCAGTTAAGTGCCCAACTATTGATCTCAGGTCAGGGCTTGATCTCAGGGTCGTGAGTTCAAGTCCCATGTTGGGTTCCATGCTGAGTACAGAGCCTGCTTTTAAAAAAATACCAATAAAAGGATATAATTTGGGTGGGTAGTGATGGATTTAGTCTGATATAAACAAGATCCAATCTAAAGCAATTTTACTGAATGACTTCAATGTCTCAAGTTAGTTGGGTAAACATCTGCCCCAGTTTGCCTAGGACCACAGAGTTTTCTGGGATGGGAGGCTTTGAGTGATAAAACTGGGAAAACCTCAGGCTGTTTTGCACAAGCTGGTCACCATAGTTATAAGAGAACTAAGCAGAGGTCAGTTACCCTTGGTACAGATCCATCACTATAGTCAGTAGAATATAGCCCTTCTCTTGTTCAGTGGCTTGAGAAAACACAAAATGGCCAGATGGAAGCCTCAGTTTCCAGTTCAAACTGAGTCATGTTGTGTCTCCTGGGAGAAAACTTCCTCCTTTGGGAACTAAGACTTCTAAACCTGAAGAGAGAAGAAGCAAAACTTTGTAAGTAGATGATGAGGTATAATAACAAGAAAGGCTACTCTCCTGTCTTCCCCTTGGTTTCTGTACCTACATAATCTATGGAGAAAAAAGCCATGCATTTTGGTAGCTGACTCAGAGTATATATTGCACTTCCAGAAAGAGCACGCTCATGTTGCGAGGTATTGTCTTTGTCTCTCATTTGTCACCAAAACAGGGTCTTTGATAGCCATTCCAACCATTCTGTAATGTCAGCTACTTCTAGCAAATCCCTTGGTTCTTAGTCCATTGCTTCACTCTTTTTGTTGCAAAATGAGGTCTTTTGTCAGAACAATATTGTATGGGATTCTGGGACAGTGAATAGGCATTCACTAAATACACAGATGGTGGTAAAATGGCAGAAGTGTTGCCTGCAGGGAAGCAAATCCACATCTAGAATGAGTGTCTATTCCAGTGAGGGCCAATGACTGATTCCTTCATGATGGAAGGTGTTTAAGAAAAATTAGCTTGCTATCTGATGGCTGCTGTACCACCCATGGTATGGTGCTGTACCAGGGTTCCATGTAGGTTTCTACTGGTTGGTAGGTTGGGCACTTAGCAGTAGTGGTAGCTAGATTAGTCTTGGTGAGCAGTCCCCATGCTTGAAACTTTGCATAATCTCCATCCCTGCTAACTGTGGCCATTTTATTCATGAGCTCATTTAACAAATTGCAGGTTGGGCAAGGAAAGAGTTGGTATACCTGTAGTTATGGCTCCTCTTGCTCCTCTGATAATAAAGAATGGCAATCTTATGCCCTCGATGAACATTGACATGGAAAAGAAATGTCCTTACATTCTATGTTATTAAGTAGACATATCCACATGCCTCTCTCCCAAACCCCTTGTTATCAGTTCTTCAATCTTGCACCTTCTAGATCACTAACCTTCACCCATGAATCTGTGTAGACCTAAATATATAAGCATCTCTCCTTTCAGGCAAAGTGCACACCAAATGTATGGCTTGATTTCCTGTCCACTGGGAAGATTTATCTTTCCTATCGTCCTTCAGGGCCACCCTTGAATGGGGTTATGATTCTGCAACAGTTGACTTTCAGCTGGTGCTCACATATCGTGTAGTTGCATCTCTAAGCCAGACTCAAATTTTTGCTTCCTCGACCAAGTGGAATTTCATATGAGACTCTAGGTGTAAGTGAAGCAGAGGTGGCACCAGAGTAGAGAGCACATTTGTGTAACTCATTTGTGCTTTCAGAAACTGCTCAAGCTAGATCTTACATAAGCCATATCTTTTTGATGATGAACATCCTTTCCCTCACCCAAAATGGGTTGATGGGTTGGATTACATCCAATTTATAATTGGCAGCTCAAGTCATCTGGTCACTTGGTGTTGTTTCATGGTCGGGTACTTGAACTTGATTAGGGCACAGTGGCATTCAGTATGTCCCCAAAACTAGATGTCTGCACTCTGATTCTTCTATTGAGACTTGCCAGAGGCTATCTACAGTTTTTTCATCTTCTGTGGATGACAATGCCTCCAGCATTATTGAAGCTGCTGAGTCATAAGGTTCAACTGATGATAGGGCACAAAAGCCCTGGATGGAGTTCTTTCTTGTCCTGGGCCCCACTTGAAGTTAGCAAACTAAATCATTCAGTAAATTAGAGTAGCAGACCCAGATGTGATATCTATCACCCTCAGAGTCCAAAGTTACTCACAATGGCTATTTTTAGGTATCAACTTGACTAAGCCACACTATCCAAATATTTGGTCAAACATTATTCTAGGTGATTCAATGAAAATAGTTTTTAGATGGAATTAACATACAAATCAACAGATTTGGGGTAAAGCTGATTGTCCTTCATAACGTGGCTAGCCTCACCTAACCAGCTGAAGGTCTTACTGGAGAAAGCCTGACCTCCCTGGGAGAAAAGGAATTCTGCCAGTAGACTACTTTGGGACTTGAACTGCAACATTGGCTCTTCTCTGAGTCTCCATCCTGCCTGCTCATCCATAATATTTTGGACTTGCCAGTTTCCAGAACTACAGAAGTTAAGGAATCATCAATTCCTTAAATCCCTCTCTCTCTCTCTCTCTCTCTCTCTCTCTTTCTCTTTCTCAATATATATTACAACCTATTGGTTCTATTTCTCTTGAGAATGTGAACTAATACAGTTGCCTTTTACATAGCGGCAGGGGTTGCAAAAATGTACCAACTTGGCCCTCGTTCGGGAATACAGGTTATAATATAATCCAAGGGAGGAACTGCAAAGTGAGAGGACAAAGGGACCAGGCTGGAACCCTGAGGGACAGCAAAACGAAAGTGACAGAGAAGAGAAACTCAAACGGAGACTGAGAAGGAGCTTCAGGCTACAGAGAAGAAGAAGAGGCAGAAGAACCATGTTGGTATGGTCCCTGAAGTCAAGGAAAGAGCATTTCCAAAAGTAATCAGTGGTGTCAAGTGACAAAGAGAGGTTAGCAGGGGAGGGATCATTGATGAGAAGTGTTTCAGAAACCAGTTGTGGTCGCAGATTACTGTAGTATGAGGAGTAAGTGAATGGATAGTGAGAATACAGTCAAGTAAGTTGTCTCTTAACCAAGCAATCAACCAACCAATCAAAAACCTGGCATTGCAAGAAATGGGGTGGTCTAGAGTTTGAAGGAACACCTCTTTTCCCTCCATTTGAGTGGAAAGAGCCCTGAATGCGTGAATGGCTGAAGAGAGGGGAAGAGTGAAGAAAAAGACAGAAAGGGTATTGCTGATTAAGTGAGGTCCCTGAGGAGGCCAGGAGGGCTGACATACAGAGTTCTATGTATGAGTCAGCATCCAGAGGAATTATTCTACAGCCTTCACAGAATGATTATTTATAATAGAGTTTATAATCTGTTTACCTTGTCTCATAAGTACAAAGTTTCCCAAACAGGGGCACCTCAATGGCTCAGTTGGTTAAGGGTCTGCCTTTGGCTCAAGTCATGATCCTGGTATCCTGGGATGGAGTCCTGTATTGGGCTCCCTGTTCAGTGGGGAGTCTGCTTCCCCCTCTCTCTCCCTGCCTCTCCCCTATGAGCACGGGACACTTGGATACTTAAATAACTGTGCCACCCAGGTGCCCCTGGCGACAAAAGTTTTTAGATGCACATTTTATATTTAAACACCTAATGTGATGCTATACATGTTGCAAATATTGCTTATTTGGTTTGATTTGATCTGCCCTCAACAGGTCACACTCTTAAGAATTATTTGGGTAGGAGTGGTGATGGTTTATGCTGAAATATCCATGTTCTTTTGCCTGAGTCCTTTGGCCATGGTTCATCCTTGCAACATGGCTGGTTAGGATGACGCTTGTAGACAATAGCATGAAAGAGAGTTTTGTTTAGTTCTTGTGGTTTTTTTGTTTTTTTTTTAATGTGACACTAAGCAGCCTGCGTGTTGACCACATTTTTTCTTTAGGCCTTATTAAATAGCTAATACTAATGAACAGATGAAACTTACCAAACAAGTGACCCTTGTCATGGGAAGACTCAGGAATGAAAAGTTAATCTTCTTTGACCCTGAGCATTATTTAGGTCTCTGATAGTAAAAGTATAGCATCGGTTATTAGAATGCCATGAAAATGAGAGGACCCCAAAGATGAGGCGAGAACTAAAAAGTAAGAAGGGTAGTAACTGGATTAGAGAAAGGAGAACACTGTGAGGGTAATTTTCCTAAAGTCTTCAAGTACTTACAAAGAAATGTATCAGAAGATACAAGAAAAGGTTTAAAACCACACTGACTTTTGTCCTTACATTTTTCTGTCTTCTGCAAATTTTCTATTAACAACCATATGTTTCTTTTGGATTTTTTTTCTTCAGTGTTTTATTGTGGAAAAATTTCAAATATACAGAAAAGTTGAAAAACAGTGTAATGTACACCTGCATGCCTACCTCTTAGACTCAACAGTTGTTGACATTTCCCCATATTTCCTTTATCTATATATAGTTTTGGGGAATCATTTGAAAGTATGTTATAGACATCATGATTTTTCACCTACATACTTCAACAGGTGTTTCTGAAAAATAAAGGGATCAGACATGTTTATTTATTGCCATCACATATATTTTTACACACCAGAAAATTAGCAATGGTCCTCTAGTACTAGCCAATACTCATTCAATATTCAGATAACCCCAATTTGTACTCCAAATGTCTTTCATAACATTTTTTGCATGATGAACCAATCAAGGGTAACTTATCACATTTCTTTGTTCTGTCTCTTTAATATGTAGCAGTCCTGCCAGCTTCCTGAGTTAAAGTCAGAAAGAATAGATGATAAAAAACAGGATATTATCTAAAATTTTTGCATATGTTACTTCATTTGGCATTTATAATCATACTTATAAAAATGTGCACAGATTTTTAAAAATAGAAGAAATTTTATTTTAAAGATTTTATTTATTTATTTGAGAGAGAATGAGTGAGAGAGAGCATGAGAGAGGAGAAGGATAGAAGGAGAAGCGGACTCCCCAAGGAGCTGGGAGCCTGATGTGGGACTCGAGACTCGATCGCGGAAGTCTGGGATCACGACCTGAGCCGAAGGCACCCGCTCAACCAACTGAGCCACGCAGGCACCCCAAAAAAGGGAAGAAATTTTAAAATGTTACCTCTGGATGTAGCTCTATAGGTAATAAACTTATTTACTTATTTTGCTTCTTTCTATTTATTTTTCTTTGCCAAGTGTATTTTAACAATGAATGTGTGATTAAAAAGTTGTCCAAGATGGAGGTTAGACTAACAGGATTACATTGGGGGGGGGGGGCGGCACTAAACATTTTAACTGTGAAGTCGCTGTTTGAGGAAGAATGTTGGATTGTATGTAACTTTTTTTTTTTTTTTTTTTTTTTAGAGAAAAGAACCCTTTCTGCCTATTGAGTAGGGGTAGGAGTTTGGCCTGAGGTGAAAGGAGAGAGGTCAGCTCTCTTTTTAACACTGTTCAAGCAGTTTATCCACCAGCCTACTGGCATGTCAGGGGTAGAGGGGAAGAAGCTTGGATTTGGGAATTTCAGATTCAGCTCTGCCACTAACTAGCCATTTGGCCTAAGCAGGTTACTTGACTTCCGGAGCCTGCTTTCTCAACCGTAAAATGGGCATAATTACATCTCACTCAACTGTTGTTAGAATTAGCAATTTTAAGCAGTATATAAAAAGTAGCTGATATCATATTTATACTTTAGATATAATTTAGTTTAAACAACACACGATTTAATATTCATATTGAGTAAGAACCTGTCATAAGGTGGTTAGTCTATAATAACAAAGTACTTATATTACCATTTTATTTCGGAATATTTAAAAATACATAATCTCAGGGCACCTGGCTGGCTTAGTTGGTAGAGCATGGGACTCTTGATCTTGGGGATGTGAGTTCAAGCGCCATGTTGGGTGTAGAGATGACTTAAACACACACACACACACATACGATCTCATTTAATTCTCACACTAATGCTTAAAGCTACGTACTCTTATCTGCTGTAATCATGGAGGCAACTAAAACTCTGAGAGGTAAAGTGACTTGCCCAAAGTCACACAGCTAGGAAGGAGCACAGCTAGGGAGCAAAACCAGGTTCTGTGATTACAAATTCAATTATTTAACAGAAGTCCTTATAAGGAAGTATATAAAATCATGGAGTCAGGTATCAAAGAGGCTTTAAATTTAAAGGTCGTTTCTTCCAGTTACTACATATACTTGGACAAAGTGTACGTTTTCTTTTTTTCAAAATTTAAATTCAATTAGCCAACATATAGTACTTCACTGCTTTCAGAGGTAGTGTTCAGCAACTGTGTTGTGGAGAACACCCAGTGTTCATCATATCATCTGTCCTCCTTAATGTGCATCACCCAACTGCCCCATTTCCCTACCCAATTCCTCTTTAGCAACCCTCAGTTTGTTTCCCATAGGTAAGAGTCTCTCGTAGTTTGTCTCCCTCTCTGATTTCTTCCCTTTCAGTTTTCCCTTCCTTTCCTTGTAGCCCTCTGCACTGTTTCTTATATTCCATATGCGTGAAACCATATAACTGTCTTTTTCCAATTGACTTATTTCCTTTAGCAAAATACCCTCTAGTTCTATCCACGCGGATGTAAATGGTAAGTATTCATCTTTTCTGATGGTTGAGTAATATTCCATTGTATACATATATACACCACATCTTCTTTATCCATTCATCTGTCAATGGACATCTTGTCTCCTTTCATAGTGTGGCTATTGTGAACATTGCTGCTATGAACATTGGGGTGCAGGTGCCCCTTCGTTTCACTACATCTGTATCTTTGGGGTAAATACCCAGTAGTGCAATTGCTGGGTTGTAAGGTAGCTCTATTTTTAACTTCTTGAGGAACCTAAATACTCTTCCAGAATGGCTGTACCAGCTTGCATTCCCACCAACAGAGTAAGAGGGTTCCCTTTCTCCCCATCCTCACCAACATTTGTTGTTTTCTGTCTTGTTCATTTTAGCCATTCTGACTGGTGTAAGATGGTACTTCATTGTAGTTTTGATTTGTATTTCACAGATGACAAGTGATGTTGAGCATTTTTTCATGTGTCTGTTAACCATTTGTATGTTTTGTTTTGTTTTGTTTTTGGAGAAGTGTCTGCTCATGTCTTCTGCTTTTTTCTTGACTGGATTATTTGGTTTTTGGGTGTTGAGTTTGATAAATGCTTTATAGATCTTGGATACTAGCCCTTTATCCGAGTTGTCATTTGCAAATATCTTCTCCCATCCCATTCTGTAGGTTGCCCTTTAGTCTTGTTGACTGTTTCCTTTGCTGTGCAGAAGATTTTATCTTGATGAAGTCCCAATAGTTCATTTTTGCTTTTGTTTCCTTCACCATTAGAGACATGTTTAGCAAGAAGTTGCTGCAGCTGAGGTCAAAGAGGTTGCTGCCTTTGTTCTCTTCTAAGATTTTGATGGATTCCTGTCTCACATTTAAGTCATTGATCCATTTTGAGTTTATCTTTGTGTATGGTATAAGAGAATGGTCCAGTTTCATTCTTCTGCAAGTGGCTGGCCAATTTTCCCAGAAGGATTTATTGAAGAGACTGTTCTTTTTCCATTTCAATACTGAATTCTGTTAGCGTTTACAGGACGGTGGCTGATAGCCATTTTCAAATTGCTGATTTAGTTGAATGTTATATGTGTGCTCCTTATTTATGCTAATGACAGAAAAGACATCTTGAGGAAGTGAAACCTACATATAAATGAAAACTTAGGTTTTAAATGTTTGTGTACCTAAGGGTTTATACTTTGGAATTTAACATAGTACAGTGGCACATGCATGGGAATTGGAGTCTGGGTTTAGATGCTGGTTTTTGAGTTCTGTGCCCTTAAGCTAGTTACTCAGTGTAAGCTTAGTACTATACTATAGGGTGGTTTTGGTAATTGTGTGAACTAGTGTACAATAAACACTTGCACTGTGCATAGATACAATCAGTACTGGTTTGTCTTTCCTCATTTAATCTACCAGTTTTCGGTCATTGGACAAGCCTTTGAAGATGGGAGACATAAGGTGGTTTCAATAATATTAAATTATGCTAGAAAGTAGTTTTATATCACTACCCATTCCTGCCCAAGTTTCCCTTGAAGACTTAACCCAGTGAAGTCTTGGGGTTGTATGGGTAACGTTGGAACTCCCTTCTGCTTATATGAGACTCTCATATTTCTTGCAGCTATTTAGAAGTGGAAGAAAAATTTTTCTGCTTATCTATCATTGATTAACAAACCACTTAAAATCATAAAAATTATATGGGGGCAGAAGTTCGGTTGGGGCTTGGCTGGGTGGATTCTTTTCCTCCACATGGTATTGAGGGCCCCTTGGTGGTATTTAACTTGTGGCCTGGGTGATCTGGGGTTCTAGAAGGCTTCGTTCATATATCTGGCACAGTGGTAGGTACAGTTAGAAGCTAGGCCCAGGTAGGCCCAGGTGGGTCTCCCCACCCCCACCCCCGCCCCCATGTAGTCTCAGGACCTCTCCACATGGTCTCTCCAGCAAGGTAGTTGGACTTCTCCCATAGTAGCTCAGGGTTCTAAGATCAATGGTTCCAGGGGACAGGAAGTGGAGCTGCCTGTCTCTTACAGCCTGGGCCCAGAACTTGGGATATTTACTTCTCGTATCCTATTAGTCACAGCAGTCACAGAGCCCTCCCACATTCAAGAGTAGGGGACACAGACCCTACCTCTCCCTGCAAAGATTGGCAATAATTTGTCATGAAAGCACTTGAATACCATATGCTTGAAGCGACTACATGTCAAAGGGGGCACAGTTCAGATTCAAATAAGCAGACTTATGTGCCAGATACTTTGTTGGAATAGCTGATTACTTGTAGATCAGCCCCTGCAGATGTTCCCAAGTGCTTCGGCATTCCATTACTTGGGAAGAGAAGTATACCTGGAATCTGCCCTTTACTTTCAGTTCCGTGAATCGCTTCATTATACTTTCACCTCTGACGTCCCTGATCTGGTGGAGATGTAATCCTTTACTCACATATTACTCAGATCTCTACATAACTCACCACTTCTGGGAAATCTTCCCTAGATAAAACAGGAATAGCCAGCTTTCTCTCTCTCCACTGGAGAGATGTGTACTGTGTCTTTAAAACTTTTCCAAAATTCAGAACAAAGAGAATTATTATCGGGAGGCACACTCCAGTAAATTGCACTTTGTTAACTTAAAAAAAAAAAGACACACACACACACACCAGTCCTCTTAGGTAACAGTGTTACACTTCACAATTTTCAATTAAATTTATTTCTTAGTTGTTACGGTTAGAGATACCTCAGATGCTAATCCTTTTTCGCAGATTAGTTGCTGTCTCAGTCGCTTTGGAAGGTAGTAAGCAGCAACCAAAATTAATTATATTTTAAGTTAATCGTATGTGCTAATTATAGTTAATTATACTATATTTCAAAACTTAGAGGATATGTCTTAGTTCTTAATAGGGTTTACCACACATAACAGTTCTAGTTAGTGTTTTTGTTAAGATGAGAATAAATAGGAAGCCTATAAAAATGAAGCAACTAATCACTTTCCTTTTAAGTCAAAGTTCAATCACCCAGAAAAACCTTAATAGCTGATACAGTTATGCTTCTTTGTTTCAGACTGCAGAGTACAAAAATAAGTGTACTTTGATTGTAAAACTTAGCATATTTAGGGTAAACATGTCCCCAAACTCCTCTTATTGTCTTATGTATAAATGTACTTAAATATTACTGTCTCTAAAATGACACTGAGGTTTTACTGAAGTCAGGAAAATTATAGAAATTTTTATTCTAGCCTAAAGCATGCTTTAGTACTAACCCAAGGGAATTAGGTGGCTATTTGTAAGCTAATAAAGAGTCCTTAAACTCAATTATACAAATGATGCACGGCCCCCTTTGTATTGGGTCTAATGGCTTCCCTCTTCAATAGAGCTGGATCCTTGGGCACACACTCAAGAGACATCCAGTGGTTTAGAGGTAGATTGCTTTGGGGCATTGGAGCAGCTGAGGGACTGAATTACACTACTTAGAAAGGAAAAAGGAGGACAGTTCTGGAGTTAAAATAAGACAATGCATCTTTGGAGGACATAGTGGCTGCAGACTGGCAGAATTCTCTACATCTCAGGCTAACACATACTTTTCAGTTTTCATTTGTATTTTGGGGGTGCTCTAGAAAGCTTAGACAAAAATAATTGAATTCAAATGTAGAGTGCATTTTTAACCAGCCCATATACAGGAGCTTCTCTGTTGGTGTAGGAACTGTTCTGATGTTCATTCCTTGAAGACTGCTGCTATTCCCTCTAGGTCAGGATGTAGGGGGAGGAGTTAGTAGACTGAGATAAGTAAAATTAGGGACTCTTCACATCTTCAAATGACTGAAAGCGTTTCAATCATTTTGAGTTACCATAACGTTTGAGGAGAGCTTGGGGTGTTTGTGTATGTTCTGGGCAGTGCCTGGCATTTTGCAAGAGACTGATGAGCAATCAGTAATGATAATCAGCACATCTCCTTTGCCAGTAGACCAGGAAGATCGCTGCTATTCTCTCAGCAAAGAGCAAACTAATAAGCGGGGATTCGGGCCAACGTCTCCTTTCCGTTGCAGCTTCTTGTTATTTACTCCGGCTTAATGAATGGCCACCAGCTGGCAGACACAACAGCTTCATAATATTTGCATACAATTTGTTTGGGTCGGTTTTTCATTTCTCTCTTCGCTTGAAGCTGGGGTTACCCGGAGGAGAATTCAGGCAAACTCTGGAGACCGAGGAGCGGAAGATTTCGTTTTCCAGTGATTTTTGGGAGGAAATTCAGGACGGGCAGGGTGAAATCGGGTACCATTTGGTGAAGGTTTAAAAAAAAAAAAAAATCATCCAGTGTGGGGGCCAGGTGGTTCTTCAGTGGGAGGGCCACGCAAGACGAAACCAGCTTTGGCGAAAGGGGGGAGAGGGGGAGAGAACGAGAGCAAGGCTAATAAATGAAGGGAATTCCGCTGAGCCTCCAAACCCTGTGCTCCCATCCTCCACCTGGCTGCGGGACGTTGCCTCGAGAGGAAAGCCCCGGAATCCCGAGCCAGCCCCACGCTGGGGCTTACCGGAGCCCGCGGACGCGCGTGCCGGGGCCGAGGCGCCGGGCGCCTGTCCCTTTAAGGGGCCGGTCTCCGGGCACGGCCGGCCCAGACGCCGGGACGTGCCGGGGGCCGCCCCGCCCCGAAGCTGCCCGTTTCCTGCCGGGCGGCGCGACGGCACCTGAGCAACTGCGGCGGCGGCGGCGGCGCCTCAGAGCGGGCGGCCCGGGCTGTAGTGCCCGTGCCGCCGCGTCTTCCCGGTCTCCTTTTCCGGCTGCCTAGAGTAAGGGTAAGCAGGCCGCGCCGGGCCTGGCGCCGGTCGCGGGGACCGCGGGGGCGGGAGGGAGGGAGGGTTGTGCCAGCCGCGGTGTCCCAGGGCGGGCGGGAGGGCTGCGCCGGACGGGGGGCGCGGCCCCGGGGCCCGGACGCCGTCCGCTGCTTGCCTCTGCCGGCCGGGTAGGCCTCGGGCGCCGGGTCGCCGCGGCGGGGCTCCCGCCGGAGCCGAGCCGCCGCGGCGGGCGAGTTCCGAGGGGCCGCTTGGCCTCGCCGGGCCGCTAAGGGCCCGACCCCGGCTCCGCGGCAGCGCTTGCGAGCGCGGAGTCTCCTGGGGACGTCTCCCGGTGAGAGGTTGGCCGGAGAGGGCCCTGGGGTGACCGAGGTGCCTATTTTTAGCTGGGCCTGAGGGCCCCCAGGAGGAAGGCGGATTACCGCCTCCTCGGCCGGTGGACAGAGGGAGCCCGTCTCCGGCGGCGTCCCTGGGCCGGAGCTGGGCCATGCTTACGCCATGCTGGAATTTCAGTTCTCGCTGTCCCTCCGGATACTTAGGGAACCGGCGCTGGCCGCCTTCCCAGTGCCCCCTCCCACCGCCGTGTGCGTGTCCCCGGGTCGCGGTGGGGGGCGGTTGGGGCTGGGAAAGCGGCATGAAGGGAGTTTGGAAAAATGTGGACCGCCCTCCAGCCGGGGGAAGTTATCCCTTCCTCTCCCCGAGGGGTGTGTCTTCCTTAGTGATTCCCCCTCCCCCTTCGGTTCCCAACAATGAGATTTTTGGCGTTGGGGAGCTCCGCCGAAAACCAAACCGGCAGCCTGGAAAAGTCGTTCGGTAATCAGACACCTGGTGTGGGATGTGCAGCTCCGCACGTTTGTCGTGAAGGAGTGTGTGTGCACCGGAGACTGGGAGCGGCATCCTAACCTAGTCCAGCAGCAGCTTGATAAGGTTCAAGAGCGGGCTGTTTAATTTTAGACATTCCTTCTCCCGGGAGGAAGGAGGAATCGAAATTCGTGTTTGGGCCTGTATCAGAGTAGGATTCCATAGCAGACATGTGAATATGCACTATCTAAAGAGCTAACTGTTTAAAGTTGTGGGGTTTTTTGAGATGCTTTGTGGAAAGTCCTGAAAATTTTAGATAGCCGTGCCTTGCTATAGTTAAATACCTTGGGGTGTACGAAACACTTTGAATTGAGTAGGAATTGATTTAAAGTTTGAGTTCTTGCTAAATTAGGTTGCACTTGTCCTACCTCACCTAGCCGGCCAATGGCAACACTGTCTCCAGCTTGGTTAAAACGGTTGCTAACAAGACTGGGATGATCTTCCCAAGAATAACACTGAGTACTCTGGTAGACGTGCTTTGCTGTAGACTTGGGTATTTACTGTGTTCTCTCATAAACAAGCTCCCCCCTTCGCCCTTTATCTTAGGATCTAACAAGAAATAGCTGGGCTTATTGGTAGATTCTAAGAAAAACATTAATTTCCCTCTGTAACATTGAATTAGAAATGAGTTTTCTAGTTTTGTAGCATGAGCAGTCATAACAGTATCTGTCAGGTGTGCTTGGAGAATGAGGTGTTCTGTTTACCTTTCTGAGACTCATACTGAAACTTAAAATATAAGAAAGCCTAATGAAATTTTATTTTTCGTAAATGTGTTAAGCACTTTAAAATTATAAAGGATATCAAGTATTATTTAATCTTTTCTTGATGACTCAGGGTCAACATTATAGAGAACAATTTATGATTTTGTTCCCAATTTAGTTTTTTCTGTATTATTCCTTAACATCAGTGTCTCTTCTACTTGATGATGTGTTTTCTTGGGTCTCTCACTCCAAGTCTTCTTCCAGTTTGTAGGCCTTAATCTACTTTCAGTAAGGAAAACATTTTAATAATGTTAAATAACAGTCAATATGGCTTTTCTAAAGGGCCTAATAAGTGAAGGCTTTTTTGAAGGACTGAAGGACTCATGTTAAAATTGTTACTGTTATTGAAGTAAAAATTGAATTTTACTTAAAGATATGGAAGATGTATTTTTAATTGAATGTTTATTATAATTTTTGTATTGCAAAGAAAGTTTTAATCTAAAAGATCTCTAATGTTTCCAGGAAGGTTTTGGGTTTTTTAGGGATCTGATCTCTAATGTGTAATAAAGAAATGAAGAGAAATCATGCTTTGGAGGAACATTAAAATATTGGAGGATGACAGCATCTTATAAGCTGCTTGTTCTTGTACTGTTTGTTTTTAATTACATTGAACGTAAATCCAGAGTATACTTAGAGTTTAGAAGCAAGTAACTGGTTCTTTATAAATGACATTGATTATTCTTATGCATAAATAGAGTTGGGTTTTACTGCTTTCTCTTCCAGTTTTTGTGAACATGACTTTGGATGTTCTGATCTTAAAAATGTAGTTTATGTACAAATCAAAGGGAAAACATTGGTTTAGATAAGAATGTAAGCTACTCTTTCTATAAACAATTAAACGGGAAAAACTCAAGTTCTGTGAATTAAGGAGTTTGATTAACTTAGCCTGCTGTAGCTGAGCTCTAGAAAAAGAAATGATAATTTGTAATTGTTTGCATGCCAGGCTGTTCACTTGCTGTTTAAATATTTTTTGGTCTTTGAGAGAGATAGCAGTGAAAACCATTTAGGCTTCCCCCTCACTCCATTGACTTTAACGTTGGAAGGATAGGCAAAATGTACTTTTAGTACTAAGCCTAGTTTTAGTAAAGACTCTGCTAGGAGATAGAGTATTCCTAGGAATTTTTTTTTTTTTTAATTCCTAGGAATTTTTTAAGAAATGTTCCACTCCTTTCGAAAAAGTTGTGATTTAGTATTTTATGTATTATCTTTACTACAAGTAGATTTGAGAACTTTTAGCTTAAATCTGGTTTTAGCAAAGTGATTTGTACACTAAGTAGAACCTAAGTTAATTTGTTTATACTCTCCCCTCCTTCCAGGACATTGCTTTTTGGGTTTCTCTCCTACTAATTGCTTTGCTCTTCCTGCCTTATGATTCATCCTCTACTCTTGAAGTAGAAGTGCTCAGTCCTTGGTTCATTTTTCTTTTTATACTCCCTTGGTGATCTTATCCAGTGTCATGGCTTTAAATACCTATATGCTGATGGCTTCCATATTTATATCTCCAGCCCAGGCTTTCCTTCTGTACTCCAGACAACCTGTTGTGCTTTTCCACTTGTAGGTGAAGTAGTCAACTCAAAGCTAACCTCCATTTTTCCCTTTAAAATTCCTATGGTGCAGTCTATGCCATCTCATTTGATGGCAGCTGTACCCAACATTCAGGCAAAAGAAAAGTTGTGAGTCATTCCTGACTTCTCTCTTTTTCAACTTTTACCCTTGGCATTCTTGGCTTTATCTTATCTTGGAAATATATCCAGAATCTGGTCACTTCTTACCACCTGTATTGCTTGCTAAGTTGGTCCAGACCATCTTGTCTTTAGCCTAGTTTGTCGATTAGCCTCCTGACTGGCATTCCTGCTTCCTCCCTAGCTTCCTATAGTCTTTTTCAACTTAGCAAGCAGATCCAATCACTTCTCAAAACACTGCAGTGACTTCTCATTTGCAGAGTAAAGGCCAAAGTCCCTATAGCCCGCAGTGCCTTATAGAATCTACTCTTCGGATATCCTTTACTTCTCAAGTTAGCTACTGCTCTGCCCCCTGCTTATTTCTTTCCAGTCTGGTTTGCTGTCTTAAGGCCTTTAAATTGACTGTTGTCCCTCCTTGGATCACTTTTCCCCTAAAATGTCAGCATGGCCAACTCTCTCGTCTCCTTCAAATCTTTATTCTTCAAATGTTTTTCAAAAGGTCTATCTTACTGCTTTATTTAAAGCTGCACTCCTTTGGGGTGCCTGGGTGACTCAGTTAAGCGTTCAGCTCTTGGTTTTGGCTCAGGTCCTCATTGGTGATGATGCAGCCCTGTAGTGGGGCTCTGAGCTCAGTTGGGGAGTCTGCTGGAGATTCCCTCTCCCTTTCTTTCTCAAATAAATAAATAAATGACTCTTAACAAAAAAAATAAAGCTGCACTCCCCTACTTAATGAGTCTTGTATCCAGCTCTGTTTTCTCCATGGCACTTGCACCTTCCAATATACTATATAATTTCGTTGTTGGTTGTGTTCTTTGTCTCTCCTCTCTGCCCCCCATACATACTGTAATGTAACCTCTATGAAGACAGGGCTTTTTGTCTGTTTTGTTTATTGGTGGATCCTAAGGGTCTCGGGCAGGTGTTGAGTAAAGATTAAATATCTGTTCATTGTAAGTGAATTAAATCCTTATCCTGCAGTTTCTTACTGTGATGGATTCATTCTTGAACACATGGAGTTTTCAGTTTGCTCCTTTCTTAGGAACAGAGAACAGAAGAAAAGTGGCAAGAGCCTTTGGGAACCCCTTGTTGGAGGTAGTGATGTTACAGTGTTGAGATCTTCTGGACCTTCCCTGTGCGATTAGGACCATTGGTTAGGTGACTTAAAAAGTTGGTTGAAACAAGAACTCATATCTATGAACCTTAAGTGTTTTGTTTTAACTTAAAACATTTATTTTTGTCTTTTTATTTGGATCAGTCTCTTTGAGTAAGGGTTACTGATCTTTTTTCTGTAAATTATACCCTGAAAGCATTGCCTATGGTTTCTAGTATTGGTTTCTTTAAAATGGAATGAAAATGTAGGCTCTGGGAAACATTCCAAGTTAAAAATCATTCTAGATTTTCCTCTCATTCATTAAGGCCTTCCAAAGGATGTAACTTAGTTTTTATAGAAATAACAGCTTCTGTTTTTATTCTTCTATTTAATGAATTTATAGAAATAAATGAGTATATAGGAGAGTAGACTGCTCTCCAGAAACATTTAGCTTTCTGTAGACACTAGCTCCTGTGTTTTTACCAAGGGGAGAAATGTAATGTACTCTAGTAGGAGAGATCCTTGAAGATAGCTTCCATATTGAAAAGGTTTTGTTGCGGTTATAGGATCCGAGCTCTCTATCATTATTTGAGGAAAATGTCCTTTATACACATTTCTTTATTTTGACTGGTTAGTAACATTTGTGATTAGTTATCAGAACTTACGTGATTTTCAGTAATTGGCTATCAAGAGACCTGATATTATGCTACATTCTCACTGGAAAATGTGGGGCAATTATTACTTATTTTTGCGCATGAGTCATTTAAGTTGCCAAGGAAACAGTCTGGCCTGGTGTAATAAGCTGGAAGTCAGTACTTAGGAGACCTACACGTCTTTAATAACTCCAAGATTTTATGCAATTTTCTTTTTTCTCCGTAGTTTATATAATGTATGGTGTAATGGAAAAAACATGGTAGGGAACTCTGAAGAGCTTAAGTTTGGTCTTGCTAGTTAGTACCACTTACTGTATGTGTGAACTTACTATCTACTTGCCTAAGGCTCATTTGCCTTGTTTGTATTATCTTACTAGTTGCTACATAAGTGATAGCTAATTGTTAGAGTGCTGTAAGTCTCTGTGAACACTTTCTGTACAGTACCATATTTAATCCTTCCGAACAGTTTTATGAGATTGTTACTATTGGGTGGAAACTAGGGAGACAGGTTAAATAATTTGTCCAAAGAGCAGCAAGTAAGAGGAGGAACCTGAATGTGAACTGAGGTATTCTGACCCTAGAGTCTATCCTCACTCATTGAGCTGTTTTGTAATTATGCTTTCTAAAAATAGAAAGAAGGAAGGAAGGAAAGAAGTGCCTGGTTGCCTTAGTTGGTGGAGTGTGGTCGACCATTGGTGGAGTTCAAGTCCCACAATGGGTATAGAGATGTCTTAAAAATAGGGGTGCCTGCATGGGGCTTCTGCTCAGCTAAGCAGGAAGCCCACTTCTCTCTCTCCCTCTGCTGCTCCCCTATTTGTGCTCTCTCTCACTCTGTCAAGTGAATAAATAAGATCTTTTAAAAAATAAAAATAAGGCACTGTCCATGTGCAATTATCTGTTAGGTGTTAGAAAACTACATTAATGTTATACAGATTTTTTTTCTCCCAGAGTTAGAGGATTGGCTCTTAATGTTAGTGACTTAAATTTGAGAACTTGAAATTTTTTAAGTGGAGGAAATAGAAAAAGCAACTTTAAACCAAATGCCACAAAGTGTTTTATGTAGAAAATAGATAGACTATGATTGTTCTGGATCCTAAGAAATTTTTTCAGTTTTAATTCTTTTGACTGTATTATGAGTTACTGCCATGTGATCTAGAAGGCATCTCTCAGTGGTTATATCAGAAAGGCCAACCCTTACCACCCTGCCTAAAATACTCTATTCCTTGTCCCAGCCTTATTTTTCTTCATTGATCAGTTACTACCTACCATTATAGTATATGCTTATTTATATTGCTTGATAGCTGTCTCACCTATAAGAATATAAGCGCTACGAAGTGGGAACTTTGTTGTTTACCACCACTGAACTGTATTTCTGGTAGGTGGTGTTCAGTTCAGTGAATGAATTGCTTGATTGAACGTGATGAGGCCTCACTGAGCCTTCTGCTTATCATTTGTGCCATTCTTCTCTGCTAGCAAGGCTAGTTGATTTATATGAAATCCCATGTAAAACGAAACCTCCAGAATAAGGGTTTCAGGGTTACTCTTGGGAGCGGAATGGAAAGCTATTTAATACACGAATTTCAGCAAAAATGTATCTGTGCCTAGTACCAGTTAACTTTGTTGATGAGTAATGTGTTTTGAGTAAAATGTGTACATAATTTAGTGATTACATGTGTTTAGATCTAGTTGTCTTTGAAATAAACTAGAACAAGCTGAGCTGTACACTGAAAGCTCCCAAGTGTTCTGAATGCTATGTTGCTGAACATATGTTTTCTTTTTTAATATCTACACACAGGTTGAATTCATTTATATTGCTTCTGACCTGTACTTACTTAGTTTATTGGAAAGTCATGTTTATTTGAAATGTGCTCTAATTCTTTTTACAGTTTTCTTAACCTGAATGAGGTTGACTGACAGTTACGATTTCTGTGATGTGAATTTCTCAAGCTTGTCATATCATTTGGTACTCTTCATTTCTGGGTACAGTTTTCAGGTACTATGGTGTATAAAACTTGTGGTTGGTACACTGTTCTGATGGATGGAAGTAATTTCTTAAATTGCTTTCAGTTTGACCTAGATGTTAACTGTAATTTAAGGTTAAATTGGATCCTTTGTAAAAGTGTCTAAGTTCTTTTGTTCCTTTGGTAGTTGCAGGTGGGGGAGAGTCCAAAAAATTACATTTAGTTTTAACCTGAACGAAGTCTTTCTGAATTTGAAATTTTTGGAGTACTTTTCAAGTAAAATACACACTTAAGATTAGCCTTGGAATTTTATGTAAAATATAACCCATGCATTTACCTTGTTTAATAGGGGTAAGGGAGAAAAAAATACTTTATAAATATAAAATAACTGTAAAATGGGCAAGGCTGAATTCTTGTCTGCTTGTCTGGCATTATTTATCTAGCATAAATTGAATAATTTTATTCCATATTCTTTCAGTTTTATTTAAGCAAAACGTCCCAGCAACATTTAAAATAACATACTACTTTTTTTTTTATATATTTTATTTTTTTAAGTAATCTCTGTATCCAGCATGGGGCTTGAACTCGCAACCCTGAGATAGAATCAATCACTCCACTGACTGAGCCAGCCAGGTACCCCTAAAATAACATTACTTTTGTGTAAGGAGTTTTAGTTACTACTTTGGGTTACTATATTTGATTTCTTAAGGTAGCTTTGTGGTAGGTCAAAACCCTAGGTATTTTTGGTAAAGATTTTAGAAATTTCTTATTTTATATTTTGAAGTATTTGCTTTTATTTTGAGGGGCGGAGGATTTGTTTCAAAGTATAACTTTCTAGAGGTATTTAGTGCTGTCGTAATTATATTGTATACATTTAAGAAGGGGGGAAGTATATACCTGTTTGTTAGTTTTAAACTTACATTGACCTTTTTGTTCTTGTCATCTTTTTATTTTGTTGAAAGTTAAAACAAATACTGAGGGGGCCTGGGTGGCTCAGTCAGTTGAGTATCTGCCTTCGGCTCAGGTCATGATCCTGGGGTCCAGGATTGAGCCCTATATCAGGCTCTCTGCTCAGCGAGGAGTCCGCTTCTCTTCACCTCCCTTCCCTAACATTCCCCTGCTTGTGCGGGCTCGCTCGCTCTCAAATAAAACAAATACTGAAAGATTCAGATGTACAAGAGAATATACAATGTGTCTGTGCAATTTAAAGATTAAATATAAAAGAAATGCCCTTGTACCAAATACCTGTGTACCTTTCATTCAACTTTATTTAAAAATTTTTTTCTTTTAAAACTAAGTACATAAAAATAGTATTTATAAGATAGATGTAAGATAAAGAGTAAGGATACAGTGAACAGCCTTGTACCTAATCCACAGTTCAGGAACATTATCCCAACTTTTAATTCCTTTTTGTGCTCTTCTGCCCCAGAAGTAACCATTATAATTGCTTTTTTTTTTTTTGTAGTTTTGCCACATATATTTTTATACCTTTATACCTAAAATATTTTTTTCTGTTTTGTATTTGAACTTTTTGTTTTGTTTTTGAACTTTAGGAAAGAGATCCTTCTGTATGATGAGTTTATTTCCAACTTCCTTTTTACTCTCGGCTTTATGGTCCTGATATTCTTCACCGCTCTAAATCATTCACTTCCACTGCTTGCATGGAATTTCATTGCGTGAATATTTTTCACTTAAATTACCTGTTCATGGGCATTTCGATTGTTTCCACTTTTCTTTTGCTGTTGTAAAAAAATGATGCTGTGAACACCCTGCATAGGTCTTTTGGTACACTTGCATACATAAATGTCTCTAGGATAGTGTTTTATTTATTTTTTTATTAAAAAAATTTTTTTTCCCAGGATAGTGTTTTGAAAAACCTTTTTGTTACTACTTACTGTAGTAAATTTTACATTGTGAGACTCAGTACATTATCAGATGTGCCACATCTATAACAAAAAATGTTCAAGAAAAGGTACCTATGTGATGCTAGTCCATTTCATTAAAAATAAGAATAGTGATTAAGACCCACTAAGTTGATTTTTGCTACCCACTAATGAGCTGAAATTCACAGCTTAAGCATATTGTTTTGGAGCACCTGTTTACACTAGGAATGAGATTGCTGAACTGTTGGAGGGGTGCATTTTCAGCTTTATTATGTACCACCAAAATGTTTTCCAGTGTCATTGTACCAGTTTGTTTATTCCCCTCACTAATACATACATGTGTTGGCTCACGTTCTTGCCTATACTTGATAATTGGCAAATGCTAAAGTTAAAAACCCTAATGAAATGATAGCTTGTAGTTTCTGCATTTCTGCTTCCTGAGAGGAAACCTTTTTTCTAATGTTTGCTGGCTGTTTTTTTCCTCTTCTCTCGGAATGGCTGTTTATTTTTCTGTTGGGTTGTTTTTCTTTTTGATAGGAGTTCTGTATATGTTCTGAATATTCTTTGCTGATAAGTATCACAAATGTCTTCTCCCACTTCGTGGCGTCTTATTTTTTTTTTCTTTGCCTTATATATTGTCTTAGTAAAAGTTCAGAATTTTAATTTAGTTGAATTTATTAGTATTTTCCTTTTACAATTTATACTTTGTGTCTTAAGAAATCCTTCTCTACTTCAAGATTATAAAGATATTTTTACACATCCTTTTATGTCGCCTTTCACAATTCTTTACCTGGAATTGATTTTTGTTCTCTTTTATGCTACTGTTTTTTTTTTTTAATCTAAAATTTTATTGCTCAGCATTTGTTTGTTTTTTTAAGGCTAAAATGCGTGAATTTACTAGATACTTTGAAGTAAGTCTTTGATTACTAGTATTTATGCAGTGTCCACAGCTTGCTTTCATAGAGTTGTAATTATGTAAGAATGTTCAAGTATGGATAGAGTTTAAAGTATAGATAACTTTGAAGTCTCCATTCATCCCATGCAACTTTATAAGAGATTTGAAAACAGTTTAGTGATGCCAGTGTTTGCATGTGGTTTCCTTAAGTTATGGACATTGTTGTGAAGCAGTCTGGTTAATTATTTCCTTAAGTAGCAGCTCTTTGTGCTTGATATTTTGCAATTTCAACACAGTGCATTTTAAGTGTGGACAAGCTTATTTATATCCAACTAGTACTGAGAGTAATTACATATACTGTGAGGAATCTGATCTTCAAGTTAGGAAAATTCTCAGCTCTTTAAATATGGCTTCTGTTATTCATTTCTCTTGAAAGACCCAAGTTGAGGTCTTTGTATTTTAATTGTTTTTTTCGTTTTTTTTTTCTTTATTTTTCTATGCTGCATAATTTAGTACTATGTAGCAGTTACCAGTACTACTCTATTCAGTGTAGACTATCTTCTCTGTTGAGTCTCTATGCTAGTATCTACAGTTTTCTTGGATTTGGAGTTGTTGTTTCATACATACCTGTCTATTTCAGTTCTTTCTGGTTTTCTATAATCTTTCGGCTACTTTAAAGGAGTCTCTTATCTCTCTGACATCTTCAACATGTTCAAATTTAAAAATCTTTGTGAAGACTATTTTGTAAAGCTAGTACCATTTGGTGTTAATTTTTTTATTAGGCACCCCACCCATCATTAAATTTCTTCCTGTGGTTTGAAATTTTGGTTGTTAGGCTTATTTTGAGTGGAGAGTTTTTAAAACTTTTTTTTTCCATCAGTGCTAACCCTCTTTACCCCTCTTTCCAAGTTATTTAGTTTCTACCAGGCCCACTGCCTCTAGATGCAGTTAAAAAAAAAAAAAAAAAAAAAAAGCAGGGATGCCTGGGTGGCTCAGTCGGTTAAGCGGCTGCCTTCGGCTCAGGTCATGATCCCAGCGTCCTGGGATCGAGTCCCACATCGGGCTCCTTGCTCGGCAGGGAGCCTGCTTCTCCCTCTGCCTCTGCCTGCCACTCTGTCTGCCTGTGCTCACTATCTCGCGCTCTCTCTCTCTCTCTGACAAATAAATAAATAAAATCTTTAAAAAAAAAAAAAGGCAAAGTGGATAGATGTTTTTAATATGCAATCACGTACTAAGAAGGAGATGGTTATATATATTGCTCTTATTAAAAGAATGAAGTCTAAAAAATGATGGCTATTTATGGGGAAAGAAGCATAGTGTAGAAAAGCACAAGGGTATAATCTATGCTTTGAATTTTCCTTTTTCTGAAGACTTGACTTTGGAGCCGTTTAAATATTTTACATAATTATTAAACAAAAATCTAAAAATCTGTAGAAGTGCAAAGTAAAATGAAACCACTGAATCTTTCTTGTATTTGCTTGCTGGATGCCAGCATGAATTATGTATGCCACATGACTTTAAAACATGGTACTTGACTGTAAGTCCTAATTAGAATATACCCTAGGAAGAGAGTGGAGGAGGGATGGCAAAAAAAAAAAAAAAAAAAAAAAAAAAAAAAAATCTTCAACTGTTAAAATCATAATTTTGGTAGTAATGTGTACATTGTGGGCTAAATGAAATGAGCAATTACATTGGTATTACTGAAAACAGATTTTTAACATTGTTGAAAACTGATGTAGTGTTAAGGTCAGTGAA